>PVKA01018855.1:0-43064 GCA_004027165.1 Ctenomys sociabilis
ATGTTTTGGCCACACATGAACCAAAGTTGGGCATCTCCCACGGCCTCGGGGTCACCTTACCCCCTGCCACTCAGGCTGAGCTCATGTCTCCCTTTTTAGATCATCTTTTTTTTTTAAAGCATGTCCCCCACTGCTGCGCACTACTATAGTTCTTACTCTGCAGTTTTGGTAATTTGTCCATGACCTGGTCTCTTCCGCTATAGGGAAGTCCTCTTGAGAGCAATATCTGGCTTTCAGGCTTTCAATGGGCACCACAGAGATCCCAGCTCAATGAAGGCCACAGGAGTCGCTGTCTACTACGGGTCACTTAAGAGTGCTAGGGCTAGCAGACCTCTGAATTTTCCCCGACAAGGATAAAATTTTTAGCCCATCTCCACAAACAAGTCAACTGGAGGTGTAGATAAAATTAATTATGGTTTTCATCCAAGTAGGGTCTCTGACTTCAAGGGCCTCATTGCCCACTCTTAGTGGTTTGATAGATTAAATTTGTGGCCATGAAGGGATCATCTCCAAATGTCATAAAGCAGGAAAGTGCTCTTAAGTTCTCTGCATCTGGTTGGCCAAAACAGGCTTCTAGAAACCACAGGGCAGGTTTTGGGATGAGTGAGTAAAGACTTCCTCACCATTTCAGCCCTCTTGGCAAAGGAATTACTTTAGGAATCCATAAACAACCTCATGAACGCTGGGTTTATTGGAAAAGGAAAAATCGGGTCACATGGAAGTATGAATTTTGCCGTGAGATCCCAGGCACAGGGTCAAGGAGAAGAGTGTCTGGCGGGGCTTCTTCGCCTCAAGCCCTAGTTCTTGCCTGTGCTAACATTTTGTCCTCAACACCCGCATTTTGACCAGCAGGCCTCCCATAATGCACCCCCTCAGTCTCACCCCCTGGGGCTCCCAGACTGCTTACCTCATTGCGTGTTGACAACTGTTTTCCAAAGTCTCCTCCAAGATACTTGCTCCTTTTTCATCCTCTAAAGAATCCCAGGAAAGACAGCTAATGTTTAGTTTTAAAAGATGGTTTCTAAAATCAGATTCTCAGTTCAAATCCAACCACTGTCATTCATTTATGTCTGACCTTGTATCAGTTAGTTAACAGCTTTATGCCTCCGTTTCTTCATCTGTAAAATGGGAATAATAACTTCTACCAGGAAAAACTGCTGGATGATTAAAGGAAATAAAATGAACATCAACATTTCTTTTGTGGGGATTCACAGCAGGATCACGGAGACACTGAGTATCATGATTGGGAGGAAGTGAAAGGTGTTCCAAGAATTTCTAAGCCTCTCCCAAATCCTTCCAAGAAATGGAATCCTTCAAACTTACCTCCTCCCACTGTGAGATTTTAAATTCTAATCAAGTAGGAAGGAAGATTCTCCCTCCTGTTTTCCAGGGAGAAATTCTTGACAATAATACTTTGTCAATGTATTAGTAGGCAAAGATCTTGCCAGAGTCAAACTTTGGGGTGGCTCATAGATAGGCAGAGGGGGAAAACGGGATGACATTCCAGGGGCCTAGCTCTGGAGATGTTGCTCTGACAATTTGGGAACCCATCCATGCAGAAGTGGAGAGACAGGTTTTCAGTAATAAAAGCTTAAGAGTAATTCAAACGTCAGCCAAGGTTACTGGAGTTCATTCAGAACTTTCCTTCTTGTTTTGTCCATTTCTCACCAAAAACTGAAGAAAGTAATGTGCTGAAATGCTATCAGAGGGCAGGCCAGATAGCTTGTTGGACTGTGGTTTGATCCCAGGCATGCTGTGCTCGCTCCGACCCCAGGGAATGCTGAGAAGGCAATTGAGATAGGGTGTGCTGGGGCACACCTGTAATCCCAGTTCTTGGGAGGTGAAAACAGGAGAATCACTATGAGCCTGATCTGTGTAGTGAGACCCTGTTGACCCTGTACTAAACATAAAAATTAAAATAAAATTAAAATAAGAAATGTTATCAGAAGGGTAAGAAGAGAAGAATGCAAAAGAAGAAAAGAATTTCAACAATAGTATAGAAAGAATGGAAGTTAGCTTTTTATTAATGTTCATCTATGTATATAGGAGACATACATCAAAATAAATATGTGTGAAGTATGTCCCAAAGAGTCTCACGAGAACCAGATCTCTCATCTTTTCCCTGGTGTTCATCAGCAGGGCTTAGCCTTTCTTTCATCATCTGAAGCCGCTTTTATTGGGCTTGGGGGGACGGGTAGAAAAAATACAGTCTGCCTGGCATAGTGGCACAAGCCTGTAAGCCCAGCGCTCAGGAGGCTGAGGCAGGAGGATCACAGCCTCAGTGAGCTCAAGTAGTGAGTTCAAGACCAACCTGGACTATATAACGAGACTACGGCCTTAGAGGCAAAATCACTGTCAAAGGTAGGACCTCACTTAATAGAGAAGAAATTCCTTGTCTCCTGTTTTGTATCATTTTCCCTTGGACAAAATGCAGAGGTTTGTGTGAAAGCTGAGAAAAGTCCCATGAGTTCATCAGGCAAGCCAAGCATGAGGTCAGTGGGAATTTTCTCATCCAGGTTAATAATTTTTCTAGATGATGATATTTTCTCTGCTCTTTTCAACCATCTTGGCTCTCTCTGACCTGTTGACATGCGCCTCCTAGTGGATACCTCAGAACCTCCTTTTGATCCCAAATGGAAATGGAGTCTTGCAGCCTGATCTCACTCTTTGATCTTTAAGGTAAAGCCAGAAAGAAGAAATTAAAGTTGTAGATCTCTGCTCTGGAGGATTAGTGTCAAGCAGGGTGCAGTTGGGTTACCTGAGTGGGAAAAATGGTCAGGTAGAAATCATGGACCAAATTAGTTTTTATTTTTTTTTTTTTGTTTTTTTTTTTTTTTTTTTTGGTGAAACCGGGGATTGAACTCAGGCCCTCTCACTTGCCAGGGAAGCACTTATTCCACTGAGCCATCTCACCAGTTCCCCAAATTGTTTTCAAAAAAAATCAAGATCTTATGTTTTGAAGGCCCAGCCAGATAGCTCAGCAGATTAAAGCAGATGCAGGGACCGGGGTTCAGTCACCAGAACCCCAGGTATGCTATGCTGGCCCTGCCAGTGGGGTGCACTGAGATAGCAAATGAGCCTGGATGTGGTAGTGCGGGCCTATAATCTCAGTGCTTGGGAGGCTGAAAACAGGAGGATTGCTACAAATCCGATCCTGTAGACTCTGTACATTTTTAAAAAATCCGTAGAACATGAAAGAAAGAAGATATTGATGAGCTGCAATTTGACCATCAGTTCCTGAGGACCTGCTATGTCCTTTGCACTACACCATGCACTGCAGTATATCTTCTTATCTGAGGAACATAAATAATTACAGCTGAGTCCCTGCTGTGACAGACAAGGTAGAGGAAGTTACTGGTTTATGACAGCTGACACTAGACACTATCAGACAGCACCTTAAGTATAGTGTATGGTACCACTCAGTTGGCTGACCTCTGTAGTCAATTACGATGGAGCTTACCAGTTATCAGCAGTAAACATGCCAGTATCTTGAAGATTCTAAACAGGCACAGAGTGCTCTCTAAGTGCATGCTGAAATTAGAAAATGTCGTGTTCTCTTCATTCTATGATGAGGAAATACAGTCACTCTGGATGCCACAGGAATGACCTGGGGCCAGCACATACTTTCATAGCTCTAGCGCTGCATTGCATATGCTTGAACTCAGCAATACTTCCGGGTGAAATGCTTTTCATTACAGTGCCCCAAAAGCTTGTGTCAGTACTCAGGAGGTATTAAATGAGCCTCCAAATGAGAAGGAATCTAAGCTGCTGTTATCTATGTGTCAGCTCTTACATGTAGCACAAGGTACTTGTTCATTTGCTGCTTGAGGAAAGATCGGTGTTGTGCTGGTTTGTGGCTCTTGATTTTTACTTAAAATGATTCTTTTGGGTAAGTGGATTTACAAAAAGGAAAATCTAGGAGGGCCTAACAAAGAGATTGGTTTATGGCCTGTCATTTGTTCTTCCTTAAAAAGAATTTTGCATTAAAAATACAAAAGTAAAGGTCTAGTCCATTCCCATAGAAATGTAAATAGCCAAACATCTGTTCCCTGGAAAATTCCTCACTTCCAGAAATTTTATATTGGAAGTACTTTCTGTTCCAAAAACATTCTCTAAATTTGTTAACAAATTGTAAATATGGGTTATGACAGGCCAGCCAGATAGCTCAGCAGACTAAAGCACCTGCTTAGGCAGAATGCAGGGCTGGGATTCAATCCCCCACATACCATGCCAGCCCGCCCCTAGGAGCTCTGAAAAGGCAACTGAAACTGGGTGTGGTGGCACATGCCTGTAATCTCAGCAGTTGGGAGGCTGAAAATAGGAGGGCCACTATGAGTCAGATCCACATAGTGAGACCCTATAGACTGTATACTAAATACATAAAAGAATAATACATAGATAAATATGTGTTACACTTTAAATAGTGTCCGTGTGATTGGATGAACTGAGATTATCTGCTGCATTGAGGGCTTAAGGAAACTTATTGATAAAGGTAAGGTGCATCTCAGAGGCAAGGTAGTAGGGAATATTCTCAAAGCATAATAAGATCAGGGTATAAGTTCTGCTAGGAAAGGTGTCAAAATGAATGGGACTTTGTCACACAAGTCAGAACAAGCAGCCTTAGGGGAAATTAACCCTGGAGAGGGGAATGCATGTTCAATTTTAGGTAATCTAGGGGAGACCAGTCTCAGCAAAGAGTCTTTTTCCCACAATTCTTTCTTTACCCTTCTGGTCATCTCTAGGAATCCAGAGAACAGTCTGAGCCCACCCCTCTTCCTGTGGAGTGATCACAGACTTCGAGAGGAAAAACACAATGAATGTCTCACAGCAGAGAAAGCTTGAATGGAGCAGAGAGAAAGCTAAAGTGGGCAGAGGTTTGATACTGCTATGCAAAGAGATGTGGGGACAGCAGTGCCTGATGGGGTTAAAGGAGAGTGGATGAAGGATAGAAATGACAGGGAGCTCAAGAACACCTCTTGTGAGAAGTGCTGCTTACACTGCCTTCTCCAGGAAGGACTGTATACACATGACACAAACACGTCCACACGCATGCACACATATACACTGAAACCCACACACACACACACACACACACACACACACACTGGATAAGGAAACCTGGCTCCCTCTTTTCTACCTTCACTACTCCTATGCAAACCTTTCACAACCAAGACTGAGTGTTCTGCCCTTATCATAAGCTTCCTGCTCCCACAATATCCTCTGTGCCTGGCACTTAGATGCTCAGCCCTAGTTTGAATGAATAATAGTTAGAAGTATCCTACAGGGCAGGAAAAAAAACAGCAACACATTACCTGTTACATTTCAATATTTTTCCATGGTATTTGAATGGGTGATAAAGTGTCTGATTGCTTCCAATCTAAGTCATGACCTGGAGCTAACCTGAGAATATAACCCTAAATCCTGCTGGTAAGTGGAATGTCACCAAGATATCGAAGTGGACCTAACTAGAGCAATAGAAAAATATTGAAATGTAACAAGTAACATATCTGAATATCCTGCTAAAGCAGAAGGAAACCATAGGCAGGACCTTTGAGAATGACTGGGTCACAGGGTCTTCTGGCTGACTTGCCATCAGAAGCTGGGCCCAATAGGAAAAGCTGTGTCCTGTGGGCATGACCCGGAAAGGGATCCTTCTCAACTCCTCCCTTGACTCTCTACTTCCGGGTTAACATGTCTTGAAACACTCTCCTCCAGATAGGCCGTGATGCTCTGCCATCCTGCCTTGGGTCCAGCTAGCTTTAGACTGAATCCTTCACAAACTGAGCCAAAATAAACCCCTCTTCCTTTAACTTGTGTTAGGCATTGCTTCTCAGTGATTAGAAAGAAAGTGCTTAACATGTTGCTGGATCCAAATACCAGGACAAAGGAGAGGATTCTCTCTCTCTTTCTCCCTCTCTCTCTCTCATCTCTCTGTCTCTCCTCTCTTTCTGTCTCTCCTCTCTCTCTCTCTGTCTCTCCTCTCTTACTCCTCGCTCTTTGTCTGTGTCTGTCTCTGTCTGTCTCTGTCTCTTTATCTGTCTTTCTCTCTCTCTATCTTTCTACTGGGAATCAAACCCATGATCTCATGTTTGCCAGACAGACCCTGTGCCACTGAGCTCTATCTACAGCCCTTGTCTTTTTCTTTCTGATCACTAACTTACTTGATGTTGTCTCTGAAACATCTAATTTAAATTATTTGGGTTTCAGTTTCTTTACCTGTCAAATGGAGTGAATGAAGATAATTGTGCCATTGAACAGCTATGAGGAGTTAGTTAATGGATATGCATAGAGGTAAACCCATACCAGTGTTTTGTACCTATACAGATGCAATAGATGTGAATGAAGAGTGCTATCTCTCTGTCCCACTAGGGATTTCACTACATCAAGAACTCAGATGGAAAATGAAGAGTCCATCTCTTCAGGAAACTGTGAAAGTTCCATTCTTTAAGGCAGAAATAAGGCTGCAATAGCAATTTTCAGCCATAGTTTTAATTAACCAAGTCATTATTTTAACTCTCAATAACATGGCTGTTGAAACAACTTTCACTTTCAAATTTAAATTGCTACAGAAAAAAAAATTCATGTGTGTGTGATTCAGAGACTCTTAACTCAATCTAAGAAACAACTGCAGTATCACATTATATCAGCAGAGACTAGCTTCATCTTCTGTTTTCCCCTCCATCCCGCCTTGGAAAGACATCTTTAGTGACTGCATCCTTACTAGGTTGACTAAATGCAAGATATACAAATACATGAGTCAGGCATGCAAAAGGGTGGTCGGTAAGTGGGATCAGAAGGATTCAGTCTGAGGCTGGGGTTCACTGCACTGTCCTCGGCAGGTCTCTGTCAGGGGCAGAAGAGTCAGGAGACACTGTCCAAGCTGAAGGGAAGGACTGGAGGGCCTCCGTAGAAATAGAAGCCAGCTCCCTTCTTTGCTTCCCTTGATCCCATTCAGGCCTAAACAAAGTGAGTTTTCTGTCTTCAGTAAACAGCGTCAGCCACACCCGGGTCTCTGCTAATCCAACTTAATGAGGCATTTCTTACTCAACTGGTCACTGAGCTCCCTTCCCTCACAACATTTAAGCATCTGTCATTTTCATAGGTGTCATAAGCTACTGTACTTAAGAATTATTTCACTTTATTTCCAAATTAAACCTTGTGAAGAAGAAACATTTAAGCAAAACAGTAGATAAATTCCTTGAGGCGTGAGGCGGTTGTTAGAAGGCACACAATTGCAATCCCTCAGTGGCCTAAAATAACAAAGTGTACTGCTCGTCTGTGTAATAGGCTCGTCACTGGCTCCAGACCAGCTTTGTCATCTCAACCACTCAGAGATGAGACTCTGACTAATATCTCAGTTGTCATAAAACTTAGTTCTATACCTTCTGGAAGGAAAAGAAGGTTCTAAAAATGTAAAGACTTGTAGAGTTGGAAGAGCTAAGTTGTAAAGACTGGTAGAGTTCTCAGCCCCCACCATCAAAATGCAAGAAACCAGAGATATGCTTTGCACAGTATAAACCAGCCCAGCTTCAGAGGCTAAATCAGTTCAAGATCTTGGTCATCAGATTGCTTGTGAAAACGACATGGACTAATACAGCATCTGGTGTAGTCGTCCATTTAAAAACTGGCTCGGGGAAAGATACATGGGAAGATGGGACATTCTGCTGTAAGCCTGACTGACACAAAGTACCCACAACATAAGAAAACCAGAAATGTTTACAAAGGGCTGGTGGTAAATGAGACTGTTCAGGGTCTAAATACCAGCAGAGATTGGAAGAGATGCAATGCCAAAGAAACCATGGACCTCAACTGAAATGCTTTTGGCAGGTGCTGGGATTGAACTCAGGGCCTCACATGTGCTAGGCAAGCACTGTACCACCAACCTGTGCCTTCAGTCCTATTCAAGACTTAAGATGAAGCTGAGCACTAACTTCCTATGAGCAAGAAGCAAAGAATGTTGCAGAAGGAGAGATGGCCCCCAAATAAATGTCTTCTTCCAATGTGTCAGAGGAGAATGACAGAAAAAAAAAGGGGGGGGGGAGAAAATGAAATTAAGAGCCCTGGGTCAAGAGGATGGTAAGAGGTAGAATAGACATGAAAGCCTTTCCTGGGGTGTCAGCTCAGGATCTGATTGCAAATTTTCCTTACTCATCATGTAGGGATCCTATATGAGGTCCTCTAAGTATTTAGAACTCCTCAGGAGTTCTAAAATACTATGGCTCAGTGACCGTAATTCTTTCTCTGGCTCATTTCTCAATGGGAGTGCTTTTGGTGCCTGAACTGCTCCTGTGCCACCACTGTAGTGTGTGATGGAGCCAGAGGAAGGGGCGAGTCCATGACCACACAATATGTAGGCACATCTATGCATCATACTGAGATCCTAGATTGTGCTTGATGCTAAGATTGGATGAGAGTCTGATGGATGTCAAGAAGGAGATGAGCGTATTTTGTGTATAGAGAATAGAATATGTCAAGTATTTGGTGACTAGAGAAGTGAGTTTGGGTGATTAGTTGTGGTGTTTACCACATGTTTTGAATCTTTCTCGTCTTATTTCCATTCTGAAAATGTGTGGAATTGCATTTCATTCTCTCTTGGAGTCATAGGGGATTATGTGGCTAGTTTGGGCCAATAGGTCATGAACTGAGGTGATGCATAATTATTAGTTGAGAATCTGCCCAGAGCTCTTTCTCCCTCTGCATTGTTAAAAATAGTGCCTGGCTTGTCACATCGGGTCCCTATATACTAAGTAGACTCCTAGTAGAACTATGGTGTGAGCCAATGAGATTGGCGTTTTATTCGTCAGTGCACCACAACTCAGCCTAACCTGACTAATATCATTAAAGATAGTAGACCCAGAAAAACACCAGTCAGTCCTCCTTCTTTCTTTGCAGCCACTGATAATCAATTTTGCTTGTTACCTAACTATCCCAGGAAGAGCCTAAGGATCTCTCTCGCTGTCATTTGGTCAGAGTTGACACTCAAGGTAAGGCCCATTGGCATGTAGACTTCAGGGAAGAGATTATTTTAACCAGAAAGACCAACTATTGCAGAGACATCTAAGGCTCGGTGACTTGTAACTTTTCCATTGGATCCGAGCTCTTTTTACCATTTCATTATTTCAAGAGGTAGCTGAGTAGACAGAGTTGGATCCTATGACATATAAAACAGCTTATCTTCTCTGGTTTTCCAAAGCCTCACAGATAGCTGGACATCAAGACTTTAACACCAAGAGATATTGCACTGAGCACACAGGTTAAATGCTGCAAGACATGGGTATCTTGGCTGCATACCTCATTAGGTTGCTTGGGAAACCAGAGCCAACACACGAAAGCCCTGAAATAAAGACAACCTCTCCGTAATCTTTTCCCTCTGTGCATGTCTCCCTCTCGGAATTTCAGTTTCCTTGTGTGCAAGATGAAGAATGGTAGCAGCCAACTTACAGAGTTTCTATGCCAACCAGATGTCTCATGGACACAGGGGCTGACACATGGTAGGCATGCAAGGAATGGAAGGCTTGGGGCTGCTGGTGCTGTGCGCAGGTCCCATTCCAGGGCTAAAGCACACATCCCTAATTATTGTGTTGATGAGTAACAGCTCGTGGTCACTCCAGCTCCTCTCTGCAGATAGAGGATGCTTCTTGAAAACAATGCCCTAAAGGAACCTATAGCAGTGTCTGACTGATGGGGTGCTCAGAGACAAGTCTCCTTTCCTCCAGGGCAGAAACTGAAATTTAGGAACCTCCAAGGCCATCTTCTTGTTCACCTCTGTGCCCTGCTCCCCTCCTGTCCTTTATACAACTTTCTGACAAATACTCCCCCAAAAACATGTGAACTGGTATGCTACAACCAGCTGCACTCCTAAGAATCCCTACCTATGTTAACTAATAATTGTGTTATTAATATTTTACTATTAATTTCATGTAGCAGCCTCTTATACAAGAATTCTATTATATAGTTATACTGTTATCATGATAACAAGTAACAGACTTTAAAGATTGTGACAGTGACCCCAAAGTCTCTGATGACAACATATAGGGACAATTTTGAGGTAATTCTTGCACAGCAATGGATGAACTTCCCCAACCAAAAACCTCCAAACCTTTGTCACAACTTCTATACTTGGAACTATTAGAAGAGAAAGTGAATGAAGACAGGGCAAAGAGAAAGGAATGATGGGAAGGGAAGCCACTGGGAATACACTCAGCCAAGGAAACTCTGGATGGTCCTGTTGAGCTGGACACATTCCTCAGAGATGGCCTTTCTCATGACATTTGTCTAAACTGGTACACGGGGTTCTGTGAGCCATGGACTCTGAGGGACTTCTCCCAGTGAAGAAAAGAGTTGCCTCATTTCTGGAAGTCCTATTTCCTGTTAGAAGGGCCAATTCAATCTCCCTTGCTGGTGAAAGCCCACTAAGGTCAGGCTGAGACTTCCTTCTTTTTCCAAAAGAAATCTGTTGCCTTCTTCCATTGACAAGCAGTGTAGCCTTGGCAAGACAGAGAAGGCATTTGGAGCACTAGATAATACAATCCCATAGTGTCCAAGAAGCCTCACTAGAATAAAGGTCTCTGGCTGGGTCATCCCTGGCTCAGTTGAGAGATGCCAGAGTCTACCAACAAAGCTCAGATTTTACAGAAGGCAGCTGAGCTACATGCTATGTGTATGTGTTCATGTGCTGCGAGTGGGAAAGGCTGACCTGGGAGACAGCAAGTACACCTTCCTCCACCTGACTCCCTAAGAAGTTTTAGCTCCACTCCACAGAGAGTGAAAGTGATGTTATTAACTAATCCAAAGGTAAGAACAGGATCAGAATTTAACCATAGGTTAACACTGAGTTGCCTCTAGTTCACTGAAATTACAGTATAGATTTCTGCTTCTTCAAAAAGACATAGGCCAAATTTCCCTCTGAGGTCCTTCATGGGGTGTGGCCTTCAGGGAGAATCACCTTTCTCATCTCCAAAAGGAAAATCAGGGATCAGATGGCAAAAGAAGACTGCTCCAGCTAAAGTTTATACTCACAGGCAACTGGAAAATTCCATAGCCTTTCCCTCTGGTGACTGGGATTCTATCCAAGCTAGAAAACATTTGAGAAATGACAGGAGCCGTTGGAGAATTCCAACCAAGCCAGATCACGCAACAAAAAGAGAGGAGCAGAGAGGGTAGCTGTTCTACATTTGCATTTTTCCCTTAACTGGAGACTGCTCTCTTTTTCCAGACTGTATGTGGATGGCTATAATCTGATTAACCCTAAATAACAGACAAAGATTTTGAGGTCTCGCATATTCCATCTGACTCAGTAAGAACTAGAGGGAAGGGGTGGAATAAGGTTTTATTCATTTGCTTGACAGAATACATCAGTCTAAAGGCCCTGCTTCTCAGTATTTGATAGCAAAAGCAGTAATTACGCTGAATCCTTCATTTTTTTTATTCTCTCCTTAGTCGAGCTGAGGGGACTCCATCAGTACGCCTGATTGTGGTTCACCTTTTCTTAAAACAGAACTAAAAGTGTCCCTTACTACTTCAGTGGCTAGATTAACTAAGCTTAGAAAATGAGCAGGAAAAAAATGTATTAAGCTAGAAACACTTGTGTTTTTGCCAGGAACTCCAGCTTTCTATTCTTGCCTTATCCCCGTCAACTGTGTGGGCAGCTTCTCCACCCACCTTCCTGTCTAAGCTGACAATGGGGAAGACCGCTGGTGAAGGCTTCCTTGGAAATGCCTGAACCCCCTCTTACCTGTGGCTCTTTGATGCAGACAGTGCTGACTTCCTGTTTATGTCACTGTGCCTGGAAGGAGGTACCCACAAGGCTCTTGCCTTGGGTGGCGGCCACATCCACATCCTTAGTGCATCCTCTTCACTGATAGCGCCATTTAGGGTCCTCTAGTCCTCTTTTCTGGGGCCAGAAGGTTCCAGAGAACTGTATGTTTGTGTTATATCCCAAAATTCACATAGTGAAATCTCAACTTCCAAACTGATGGTCTTAGAAGGTAGGACCTTTGGTAGCTCATTAAGCCACAGAGGGTGGAACCCTCATGAATGAACTAAGTGTCCTTGTAAAAGGCCACCAGAAATCTCCCTTCCCCTTTGCTACTGGGTGCAGACACAAGAGAAGACAGTAGTCTGTGACCCAGTACATGGTCCTCATCAGAACCCGACCATACTGCTCCCTATCTCATACTTTCAGCTTCTAGAACTGTGAGAAATACAGCTTGGCAGTTTATAAGTATCCAATCTATGGCACTTTATTATCTCAACTGAAACTGATTAAAACAGAGGTATAGCCAAAGGGACTACTGGCCCTCATTGGGTAGGTAATGGGATTTTGTGATGTGCATGTGTGTGTATATCTTTCCATAACTTCCTCTGTCAAACAACATTTCACAGCATAGCAAGTGGCCTGCTGATGTTGGTCAAGTCCCCTGGGTCTCACACATCATTGCTGAAGGAAGACATCAAAGACTCAGTGCACCCTGCTCAGCTACTATCACAACTGCACTCAGAGGCTTTAGTATGGATCCAGAGGTAAGACATCCTTAGTTCTAGTCCTAAGTTCTTCCCTGGACATGTTTTTGCTTGTGTCAATGTCCTCTTTGGAGAGGCAGACTCCATAAAACAGGCAGAATGAATAGCTACTAGGATGTCAAGGTTGGTACATAGTTGGGCCTGCTACAGGGGCCAAGATGGTGGTCTGGATGTAGTCAACTCGATAACCTTTAGTGTCGGCCTTAGGGTTAGCGGAGTACTGTTCTCGCTTTGTCTGGTTTGCTTATGGAAGCATGGGCTTGGGGTCTGTGTCTGATCCCTCTCCGCCTCCTCTCTGGTACTTTATACAGAGCAGTTGCACCGCACTGCACCCACCCACCATGGTGCTTCTACCTGGGAGCCAGATGGCCACGGACTGAATCCTCTGAACACATGAGCCTCCTTTCTGTTGTGGTATCAGATATTGTGTACAGCATCGGGAAGGTGACTAACACATCCGTGGATGAGGGGCAGAGAGTCTGAACAGGAGCTCTGCAATCACTACATAATGTTGTTATATCTAGGAGTGCATGAATAAAAGCCTCCCAGGTTCTATAAACAGGAAACAGAGACAAGAGTGTTCACGGCCACCCTTTTGACATAGAAAAAATAAGTGGAAGTGAGGTGGACGTCTATTGGCAGGGAAATGAACAAAAAATGGGGTCTAGTCCCACATTCTCATATTATGATACATCAGTGAAAATCACAGGAAGGTGGGATTGGTTGTGTTCCTAATTTCTATCAATTTTTTGAAGTTAGCAGTTAATGTTTAAAATGTTGACTTCTTCCAACATTATATGCTAACATTTGTAATCTCAGCAACTACATTGAGGATAGCAATGTCTATATAACAACCAGTACTGAATATCTTTCACCTTTTTTTTTTTTAAATGTGTATTGTTTCTAATGACGTACTGAAAGGAAAAATTAATGTTTACTCGTCTGATGGGTCTTGAATGCCTGTATCTGGTAATGTGAGTTGCAAATTCCATTATGTAAATGTGCAGTATAGCATAACAGCCCTAGTTAATTTTCTGTTCCTGTCTTGAAATACTATATCATTTTTATTTTATGTTTTGTTTCTTTTCTTTGTCCCTGTTACTTGGTTTGGGGGTTTGTTTCTGCCCTCTTTTTTTTTAAAGAAAAATTGGATGGATTCAGAAACAATGGTGAGTAGAAAATGAAGCATGTTCAAAAAGTTGATGTAATCATTTTTTAAAAATTATTTATTTGTTTATTTATTTGGTACAGGGTCTCACTACAGTTCAGACTCACAGTGATCCTCCAGGCACATGCAGGGTTCTGGGGTCTGTATGCTGTGTGGTACCAGGATCAAACCCAGGTCCTTGTACTTACCAGGCAGGCACTTAGACTGCTGAGCTATCTCCCCAGCCTGGCATAATCTTTTCATAGAGGTTAAAATATGCAAAAAATTATTTAGGCACACATGGGTAGGATAGGATTATTCTTCAAAAAAGCAGAGTGATGATAAACAGAAAATTAAGCTAAAGAATGAGATGAAGGAGGAGCATGAAGGTGAAGGAATGCCTATATTCTTTTATAGGTACAAGATAAGAAGATCAAAAACCAAATGTGTGTGTGTGTGTGTATGTGTGTGTGTGTGTGTGTGTGTGTGCACATATACATTCCAGGACAGCTTACCTGGGGCGATGACTCAAATCTCAAATGTCAGTACTAGAAAACTTAGAAGTTATCTAATGCCAACTGCTGATTCTATATGTTACAAAAGGATGTCAAGGGAGACTTGGTCAGTGCTACCATTGAGGTCTAGAACATGGCCCAAAGCTGGATGTGTACCCAGCATGTGTACACAGGGATCAACATATAGCATTCCTTCACCTTCGTGCTCCTCCTTCATCCCATTCTTTTGCTTAATTTTTTGTTTATCGCCACTCTGCATTTTGAAAAGTAATCCTATCCTACCCATGTGTGCCTAAACAATTTTTCTATATTTTAACCTCTATGAAAAGATTATGCCAGGCTGGGGAGATAGCTCAGTGGTCTGAGAAGTGGTGGCAAATTAAGAGGTCAGGCCTAGCAGGAAGCTTGAACTGTGCCTTTGAAGAGAACTATGAAATCCTGGTCTCTTGCTCCTTCTTTCCCATCCTAACTGTGAGCTTTTTGCTCCCCCAGGCACTCCCTGCCATGATGTGAGGCACTCCACAGGCTCAGAAGCAATGAGGCTATCTAAGCATGGACTGAAATCCCCAAACCACGATACAAAATAAACCTTTCCTCTTTATTACCTCATTAGCTCAGTCATTTCTTATGGTATGAAAACAGTCACATCTGCATAAGTTTCTAGTCACTGAATGAGATCGGGACTCCTGTGTCATAAGTCACCCCACCATTGCTTCTCTCTGCTCTCTCCCCAATTCTTTGTACTTCACCCTTCCTTCCTTTTCAACCTTCTTTTTTCTAGTGGTAGCAAAACAACATTTACCTGGCCCTCAAAATCCAGTTAACACCTCTGACCCAGGAGAAGGGGAGTCAGAGTCCCCTGAGCAAACAAAGCCAAGTTTCTGTCTATGGAAGGAGCAACTGACTTTGATCAAGCGTGTCCATAGTGAAAATTAAGAAATTTGCATTAACTCTGATTCATGACACTCTGCTACCTTAAAGTGAAACGGCAGCCTGGAGATGGACTAGTGAGCATATTTTCTATAATTGAGGTTTTGATAATATTTTGAATGTGGATGCAATACTGACTTGGCTCCAAGTAGAAAAGGAAATGTCCATTCAGATAAAGAACCCATTTGAATCAACAATTTGAATTAATTGGTAATGAAAAGAACTGTAGTATACCACTGCTATGGATTTCACTTACTTAAAACATTTGCTGCTTTTCCAGTAAATGAGAGATGGCAATTCACCTAATCCAGACCATCTACCAATGGGGGCTCTGGAATATAAAGAGAAGACTCATCCTTATCTGGTTGGGTCTGTGTTTCTAGACACACATCTTTAACTACAATAAGCATCTCACCATCTGAAGGTGATCCCAGTATTGAGGACCACACATGACCTTTCAGTATTTTCCATGTACTTCTCTGGTAACAATTGTTTCAGTATTGGAGGAAATGTTTCTTGGACTCATTGTATGGTTGTGTATTAACATTTATGAATGATTTCAAGAATTTCCCTGGCCCAATAGGTATTTGAGCAGTTCATCAACTCTTTACAGTCTTCTTCCCAGGCATGTGGAGAGGTTGCACATCCTGGCTCCCTGAAATTAGGTAGAGCTATTAACTTGCTTTTCATTGAATAATGAGCAGGAGGGAGATCCATAAAGTTTCAGGAAGAAGCGCTAAGAGTTAATGCAAGGTTTACCATGTTCCTTTTCCCCTACATTGATAGTCACAGAAGCATAAAGCTGAAGCCTCTTTGATTCTTTCCACTATGATCTGGATGTGGTTCATGCACTAGAAGTTTGGCCCCGAATGTGGCAACATTGAGAGGTAATAGAACTTTGAAGAGGTGGGGCCTTGTAGAAATAATTAGGTCTCCGGGGAAACTACCCTCAGAAGAGATAAATGCTCACCTCTCAGGAGTTGGTGAGGCCTGTCACAACTTGATTAGAACTCATGAGAATGAGTTCTACGAGCCCACAGGTCTGGCCCCTTCTGCGTGGCCACTGGCTATCGTTCCCAGCTACACTTCCTCTGTGTGATGTCATTGGCCATATGATACACCTTGAAGGCCTTGTTGGATATGGTGACTGCACGGAGACATCTCTGCCTCCAACATACCTCTTTTCCTTACATGGTTAACACTATCACACACGACTAAGCTATGTCAGTGTTTGCTAGAAAATATTCACTGGGCTCTCTAGCCTTCAATCCATAACTTTTTTTTTTTTTCCCACAAGGACCACTAGACACTCTTACTTGTAGCAAGCACAGACTGAAATGGGAATTGAAAAAGAGGCAACAACCAAGAGAAACTGAAATCCACATTTATTGATGAGAAATATATACACAAAGGTTAAAACACTTAGTGAAAGTTTGAACTCACAGGTTACTTCCAGCATAGAAAGAAAGGATGTCCAGTAATTTTACACATAAAATGTTACAGTAATCAGTCCACACTGTAGGAATGCGTAGACAGCTAATGACAAAAATGAAAGACCTCATCTACCCCAGTGTGCTTTACCAACAAGAGATTTCCTAGTACCTTTTATAAGAAAGAATCCCCAAATTAGTTGAACATCTTATCTGTTGCATTAGTCTTTATGTACAATGTGCTATAGATGCTCTGAACCACATAGCTTTATATCAGTTGGGATTCTGAATGTGAGAGAAACAATTATTCTCATCTTTCATTCTGGATATATAAGACATTTCAGGGATAATCCTGCCTGAAGGCTAGTTTTCTTTCAGTAATTTTTTTTATCTTGCATTTGAAGAAACCACGTTTTTCATGAAAAATGTATTTATTCACCATATCCCCCTCATCTGAACAAACCACTGTAAACTAGTGAGCCTTTTGCCCCCTGTGATACTGGGCTTCATTCCCTTGAAACAAAAAAAGGGAACACAGTGTTTTCCACAGCACATTGCTATTTCTTCTCTGTCTTTGGGGAAGAGAAAGGGGTTCCAGGAGTTCTAGACATTCACTGCATTTAGTGCTGGTTAGACAGAAAGTGTGTTTCTGGAGGCAAGTGGACAATTGCATTTGTTAATCTCATCTCCAGTCACCTCCAAACGTACACGCAGAGCACGTGAGTAGAGGGGGTCACGTTCCCTTCACATATATGGGATCTGTGCTTCAGCAGTTGTCCCCCTGCAGCCCCCCAAATTATACCCTGACTGTTCCTGTGCTTTTAGCTCTCAATCTTTCTATGGCGAGGATGGCATTTCTTGCCAGAACTGTGCTTCTGTGGGGTTTCACCTGGAGGGAAGCTAGTCAGTAAATATTTTTTTCCCATTCTGACTTAAGGAGCCAATTGGGACAAGGCTTTTCTGAACCTTCAGGTCACAGGCCTCGGCATGACTATCAGGCAACCAGAGAGGCTGATCCTTCTCTAAAGACACAAGAGAAGGTCAAGGTTGAGTTCTCTGGGTGCCATCCACCAAGCCAAGGACTTGAGATGAGCACCCTCCTTCTCGCTCTACCTACGCCTAGATCATCAAGAGCTCCACAGTTCTACTCACTAAATATTCTATGGACATCACATGGCCTTTCACTAAGAACCAGGACACACAACCAACCCATCCCTGCTCTGAATTGTGTATTTACAAAGGTGCTGGACACATACATACATTCAAACAATCATCAGTACATAGAATTCATAGCTAAGTTTTTCACTGATATGTATCCCTAAATCACATTATAAAGGAGTAGAAATAATTCACTGCTAGGGATCTAAGAAGAAAAAAGAAGGGTTTCCAAATCACTAATCAACATACCTATTGCATCTACATGAACAGCCAAAAGGAACATTTAAATTAAATTACAATACATCTATACACCATTTCACTGAAATTACACAGAGTTACCTACATTTCAGCTACACAAAGTGCATAGGCACAGTTCTTCATGCATGGACCAAACATCAGTGTGTACACACAAGGACTTCATGCTTTGACAGCCAGCTGTACTTGGAAACAGACACAATCTTAGCTAATTGACGGCATATCTAATCTGTTTGCTTAACGAGGAGCAGGTTCAAATACATACTAGTACACTCTATCACTGATGGCAGTTCAAGACATGGTACAAATATAAATCCTACCACCATATCAGAAAACGTGTTTGGCGGAGGAAAGAAACCTCGTCTTTTCAGTGGCTATTGATTTACCTGTCGGAAAAGTTACATAGTTCGTTATTCACCTGAGGACAAAAACTACCTGGGCTTCTTAAACAATTGTAGGGTGTTTTAACTCCTACCTCCAGTCCCCAGTGGTCCAGTATTGCTTCAGAACCAGTACAAATTTTATTAGTTAAAAGAATATGTGATCAGCTCATTTCACAGGGTGATACTTACTATCTGTTGTGCTGTCTAGCCATAATTAACTGCATTGCATCTGTCCTGATTTCCCTCCCAGCCCTCATTCTCAGTCTTTGCAACTCATTTTTTTTAAAATCTAAGCTGCTTTCACATAAACATTTAGGCATGAGAGATTCTGATGTAGAGAGGACCCTACTGTTATCACTTTGCCTCTGTTGATCACAGAGAAAAACAAATGTATAGAATGTTCAGCTGGAAAAGCAAGGCCTTGTGTCCAAAATAAAAAAAAAAAAATCAGCACCATCCCTTGAGTTAGAGAGATTGTTTAAACATACACCTGGACCACCTGATTGAAGCAGTTCTTTATTCTGGATGGTGATGATGCTTGCTGCATCCCTGGGGACTGGGTTCTTCAATGTTTTGAATGTGGCTATATGCTCAGAAAACAACTGCTATCTCTAGGTTGTTGTAGAAACTTCTTGTGCTCTATTAGTTAGAATCCTAAATATGTGGTTCTATAGAAAATACCATAAGAAAATATCTGTCTGCAAAATTACAGGTACTAAATAGATGAATTCAGTCTCCACTGAGTTCTTTATGATTTCTGAAGAATAGATATAAACCTATAACATTATTAAAGACTAAATTAATATTAAACATAGAATATCCAGGACTATAAATACATATTCTCTTGCTTTTTAAAAAATAAATAATAGCAAAGAAGCTTGGGGATTTGTTGATGAAAGAATGTGAGACTTAGCTGAAATAATTTGTAGTAATTTGGGGAATAATACTGAGCAGATAATAATATATTGCCCCTGGTAGCATGGACTCTTACCAGGATGCCAAAATATTTTTGCTGGCAGCAAGAACAAATTAGATTCACAGTTTGCCAGCTCTCTCCTCAAGCTATAGAAAACAAATAGAAAAAGAATATAAAAAATTCTCAAAAAGTAGCTTTTTTTTTATATACAAATCTCTATAATGACCAGACAATCTGATCTGTGCTGTGCAACACGGAGCTGCAATGTTGAGACTCTTCAAGGGAAGGAGGAAAACAGGGAGGTCAGGTGATTTATAGAAGAATCTGGAGGCAACAGATGAGTTCCCAGGGAGGGAAAGTACTCTCCTAAGCGTTGGGAGCTACCAGAGAGCCAACTTTCTGCTTATACAGCTCAGAGCATTTGTTCCACAGGGAAGAAACTTCAGAGATGCACTGGTCCAGCTTCTTTGGCTGGTGAGTGTGTTTGTCTCCTATCAAAGGCAACAGACTGTTTCCAGGCTGGCTAAATAGTTGCCAGGAGAAGGATCTGAGCCCCAGCAGTAGCAGAGCTCTGGCTGCATCACCCCCATCTCCAGGGGGGACGATGGCAAGGGTAACCATCGGTTGTTAGGTTTCAACACTCAGCCAGGAATTGGAGGTGTCTCCAGAGGAGCTGGGGACCTGCTGTGACCTATTGCCAAGGACAAATGCTGACTATGAGAAGCAGCAAGTTCTGTTCTAGTAGTAGGTTTTATTCTTAGCACAAAAAAGATACCTGCATAACAACTGGAAATTTTTTTTTTTAGTATTATAATAGAGACTCGGCTCAGAGATTGGAAGATAAAGCAAGGCCAGGCACAGAGAGAAAAAAAGAACTGAACAATATTCAGGATATTATTTAGAGTAAATGGAATGTGAGTTTCAGGCCCTCTTTCACTTTGCTACAAGTTCTTCAATGTGTCAGTTGAGACTATTTATCTTGCTGTTCTCAGATTAAGTCTTCTAAACTGATAGAAAAAAAACAAGTAAACAACAATAACAAATTAAAAATTTCAATCCTCACTCTAGTCCTAGAATTCTCATGTCTCCAAATCTGAAGAACTGAAGTCTCTAGCAGAAAGGGTGCTCACCCTACTAACAATACCACTTCCACCCTAGTTAGCAGAAGATTGGATAGTGGGCAAAGATGCAAGCAGTAGCCCATAATGCCAGAAAGTACAGGAGAGTTTTTGAAGGTCATGGTGTCAGGCATCCATGACCAACTGGGCATCCTACTCACTAGAAATTCCACAAGCACTGAAAAGGGCAGCAACAGCAACACTTTATCCATGTGACTGAGAGCTTCTCTACCTGAGATGTAATGCCTGTGATACAAGAAAATCAACTGGAAAATATGGAAAAGAATTCAATCAGATATCTGTGCATCCCTCCAGAGAAAGGACGCAACCCAGCTTACTTATATATGGATGTGCATGTCTGCATACTTGCGGAGGAGGGAAAGGTATCTGCAGACAGTTGCTGTGATTATGTAAGTCTTGCAGCAAATTTCATGAGTGTTCAAGTTTATTTGCCAAAGGCTTGCAAATTCCCATACTGTGTTGGCAATTAGGAGTGTTTGGATAAATTACATGGTTTGGGTATTTGGAGTGGGCTCTGTTACTATAGCAAGAGTGATGCAAGAACATTTTTCTCTGAGCTGAATCACTGCTTCTACAGGGACAGTGAGTTTAGGTAAAGGGAACTTTTATAAAAGGATCTTTATTGGTGTCTCAAACCATAGGTTAACAGGAGCACTCGCCACTCTTGTTACAAACATAAAATACTTAGGGGCTTTAGAAGGGGGAATGAGAAAAATCTAAATGAATTATTTGAATGCAGCCCCTCTGATTCAAAATATATACAATAATATTTTAGAGGAGTAAGTCTCTTAAGAAGATAGTAAAACAGAGATTGTAACATCAGGGATTTGTATTGCTAGTGGGTCTTTAATCATTGAATTCAACCCTTTTGCTTTTCAAATGAGAGAAAATAAAGTTTTGGACATAAGGTTGGGAAAGTCATACTGCTAGAACTGGGTAGAATCTATGTCAAACATTTTTTTCCCTACCAAACCATGCTTCTTTTCATCATCTCTATGTCATTGCCTGCATACATTGCATTATGCTGTGAGATTAGATAGGATCCAACTCAGGTTACTCTCTGTTCTAAACCAAATCCTTGGACCTACCTATGTGTTCATTTACTAAGTTGTCTCCTAAGCAGAGGAACAGGAAGGAGAACAAAGAGTGGAGCATAAGACTTTCTTCTAGAGTCATCATAAATGCATGTGTCATGAGCAGGAACTCACTCCATTCAAGAACAATCTGCTGTTTGCATCACCTGCCTGGTCTATGACTGTCCTCCTGGGGTTTAATTTGAAATTACTGAAGGTGCTCGAATCATACCTTCTCCAACAATTAGTTTTATTTAACTCTTAATTTACACTCTGCTTTAACTTAATCTTCTTATTCCCCTACACCCCTATATCCGTATTTAAAGAATGAGCATGAGAGTAATAGAAAAATCTCATTCAGTCTCTTTTCTTGGCTTGGAGTAAGTTCACTTGGAGAATATGTAAAGCAACACAAGCAGCCCAGACAATGGGTAGCCCTAAAAGTAAGAGACCAGCTAAGTGGGGGAATCACCTTCCCCGGGGTGCAACTGCTGTGCGGTTTCACTCACCAAACCAGGCATGAGTTGCTAAGACTTGTTTTACAAGGGTCAGAGCCATGGAGAATCACCTACTTGTTTTTATTGCTGTATTTCATGGGAAGATATTGCATAGGCAGATGCCTTGATTTGGACAAAAGCACATAATTATAATTAATTTTACTATTAAGAAAAAAAAAGAAAGTATGGTATTTGGATGAACATGGCAAGCAGGATTGGTTTTTCTTCCGGGACCACAAAAGATTAAGTTTCTCAGCCACTGAACTCCGAAAGGCTTCTTGACTAGATATTTCTGCAGATAGCATATTTCTCCATGCACAAGTGGAGATGACCTGAGAGCTGCCCAACTGATCCCTGGGACTTCTGACATCACCTACTAGAAATCTTTCTGTGAATGAAATTTCTCTCAAGCCTTTCTCAGCTTGCACAAATCTAAATCCAGGAGCTGGGCATTTTGGCACCCTTTCTGGAAGATTTTGTGACCATCCAGGTGAATTAGGGGTCAGAGAAGAAAAATAAATATTTGTCTTTTGCAGGGCGTGGTAACTTCATCAAGCAGGAAGACCACAGGCTGGATTTCAATGCCCAACGAGAAGTTTGAAAAATGCCCTCTGATTGTTACCTAAGGTCCTAAAGTCTCTTAGAATTCTTTACTGAAGATCTGTTTACATAAACAAAATGGCTGCCTGGATTCTTTGATACACTTCATTTTGAGCCATGTGGTGGGGAACATACACTCAAATATCTAAGGTTGGCCATTCCTTTGAAAGGTAAGCTGTCTTCTCACTGATTAGATTGGACTTGTTCGATTTAGTAAATAATGAAACGGTGAGTCCACTTGCATTTCCCAAAAGGGCAAGGATAAGAAAGGAAAGGAGAATGTCTACTTAATTGGTTGTGTCCTGAAATGATACTAATTCCTGAAAAAGAAAAAAAAAAAAAAAAAAACCAGCCTATAACAACAAAATGGAATTGACGAAGTGCTGATTTATAAACCTTACCAGATGCAGTGTATGTACCTGACCTGCTGTTTCTATACATAGATATACAACATTTATGTATCATCAAATATTAATGGACTATTATAAGCATTTGTATTTGTGATGAATCCATTAGCATAAATCTCTACATATAACTGACAGGTACCCCATTTAGGTCAAGGCTATTAGAGGTATATGCTGGCTCCATTTGTTCTGTTTATGGCACATGTTCTGGACAAGAGGATCCCCAGTGGGCATGGCATGGAAAGAGAGAATGAGGCCTCAAGACATTAGAGGACACACTCATCTGTCAGCCCAATGTGCAGTGTGGATAGTTAGGCTATTCTTGAATTAGAGAAGCTACTTCCTTTTAATTCAATTTATTGAATTTCCAGATAAATGTGGTTTCCTAAGTGTCTTCTCATTAGACATTGCCTAGTCTCAAGCTGGAACAATCTGCTTTTGAAGCTGTACATGCTTTTTCTTTTGAACACATGACCCCCTTACCAATTTATGGGCTAACAGCATGGCTAGGAAAAAAACATGAAAACAAAAGAAACTGGAGAGATTTTCAAGCAGAGACTTGCAAGGAGGAACCTGTGACTGCTCCTTGGAGACGCACGCGGGTGTGTACGAGTGCCAAGTTGGGCTGCTGCCGCAGAAAGGCAGAGCAGCTCCTACGCGATTTGCCTAGATCTTTCTGCTCACCACCAAAAAGCTCTGGAGGCATCACTTAAAGGAAATGTGGGGTTCACAGCTAAAGTTAGGAACTAGCCCTTTTGCTCACACAGCTGCTATGAAGAATTTAGTAGCCCCTACTACCTTTGAGCATGACCTTACCCATTCTGTCAATTGTCGTTCTTAAGAAAACAAAGACCAATATCAGTTTTAAAACTCTGCTTAATACTGCTCAGGAGTGATCCATAGCCAAAAATAACCAGGATTTAAGAGACAGAGAAACCAACTGGACTCTCATCTTCTGTATATTTCAAAACTGTCTGGGTTGAAACACAGAAGTCCTAAGGATTAGGGAATAAAGGGCAGATGATGCCCCAGCCTTCCTACTCTAAGAGAATTGGGAGTTTATACATATCGATGAACACTTCTGCATCTTTCTTCTAGCCTCATGGGAGACTCAAGACATGCAGACCAAGATTCTCCCTACTCCTTAGACTCCACTGTGCTTTATCTCTCCATGACTCAAACCCTCAGCTAACTCCCCAACCCAGCAACCTTAGAAAAATACTGTGGATGATTCAGTAGAAAATAACAGTAAAGACATTCAAAACTTTAGCTTGCAGAACCAATCATTAAGGATTTGCTGGCTGTCTTCCACCTCCAAGGCCCTGCTCGGTGCCAGTTGTATTATTTATTCCTTCAGACTTTCATAGCCTTGGAAAAAACCTCATTGGGAAAGCTCTACAGTCATCCTTTGTTCTTACTTCATGGATCACGATGAGCTGGACTTGCCAAAAGGATGTCACCTTTATAGTATTTGGTAGGTTTGTTTTCTGTTCCTTTTCAATTGAGGAGAAGACTGGCTCTGCTTCCGACCGTGTCCTGTAACTAGTTTTATGTGCTTGGATGTAACCAAAAGCCTTCTACATATTCATCAGATACCAGTTTGTTTGTTCAACATATGGCATAAAAAGTGGCACAGCTAACACAAGTGTAATCCAAGTATAGAGGACGAAGGCTCAGGCCATCTAGGCCGGTAAGAATATTATACAAATGACTCATAGACCTAAAGCATCTTTTTCTGGAAGAAACCCAAATGAGACTCTTAAGGGTGAAACAAAGAGAGCAAACTGTAGCTCACATAACCTCACTGGATTTTTGCTGCGCCGAATAAATGCAAATAAAACGCAAATGAATCTGGACTGTTAAATCTAGTCAAAATTTATATCATCTGCACTCCATTATTCTGTTAACACATTTATAGTGGTTGTAAAATAATTCCTAACCTGATGTTAAACTTAGAACTATGACACATATTTGGAAAGTTTATCCATTATTCATGCAAACTTAGGAGGGGGTCAGGGAGGCAGTGGGTTTCATAATCGGCAGCCTGAAGAGTATGGCTCCCACTACAGCTCTCTTTGAAACTTGTAACTCAAACACACAGAAGGTAAGAGGCTTGAGTTTCCTAACACAGACACTCACTTTTAATCACCATGTGTGCAAACTCTGTAAGGTACCGAAAGGGAGCTACTTCTATAGGCTTCCAGCAGAGTCTCTAGGGCACAGCAAGGTGAGACGGGAACACTTTAAGGAGTAACACGCTGTGTGTATAGGCTCAGGGTCCCCAGTCCCCGGAGTGTACCACACTGCTTTGGACACGTCCCTTGGGAAAAGAGCAACCACAGTTCTGCACTGAGAGAGGGGGGAAGCTGGCAAGAATGTATCTTCAATTCACAGGGGAGCCCTCCAGCACATTCATTCAAACAATAACACAAGTGAGAAAATTAGCCAGTTATGAAGCATTATGAAGACACAGCACCGTGCCTTGCGTCACGAACTCACCAACAGCTCCTCTAAACCTCAGCTAACAGATTAAGTAAACATAGAGATAGATGCTTTTTTTTTTTCTTTTTAAAGAAAGCTTATGTCATCTTTTACCATAAGATACGCTGGGGAGTTTATTCAAGAATGTGCTGAGGGTCATAGTCTTATTTTTCTCGTTTCCAAGGCTCTTCCTCAACACTGCAGTCGGCGGACTTTCCATTGGCTGCCAGAGTTACCTGAAAATGATAATCGTCAACATCCGGCTTACAGGCCATGAAGCAGGCAAAAACCACAGGCTATGTGGAGAAGCACGAGATGCAGGGTTACAATACAGGACTGAAATACTAGTTTGAAATCAGATTTCTCCAAATTGGTTTTGGATCTGTTCTGGTGATCAAGGAGGTTTGTGAATTAAAATATCAATATTTGTCTTGCGGGTACTGAGATACTGCAGAAGGCGGATAACTTCTGCTATCTTTTTAGGGTCGAAGCATGTCTGTCTACCCACAGGACCTACTGCATATTGACATAGTCCATAAAATGCAGTGACTAAAATGTGCTGCTCCATACAACCACAGAGGAAAAGATATACAGGATTAGGTAGCTAGCTCTACTCATGCATGTAAAAGGTTCAGTTACAATGAAACCAGGAGGAGTTCATACACATTCAGTTTAAAAATCAGAGATTGTGATGGTTTAATTCTACTAACTAACCAATCTTGGTTTTAAAAATCAAAAAGAAAAAGAAGATGGATTAAGAACTTAACATCGGTGAGGCTGGATTCCAAATTATTTTAGTGTAATTTTTTTTTTTTTTTTTTTTTTTTTTTTTTTTTTTTTTTTTTTTTTTTTTTTTTTTTTTTTTTTTTTTGTATTTAGGACGGGATCGACAGAGTCTCAGTATGTAGATCAGACTCATAGTGATCCACCTGCTTTCAGCCTCCCGAGTGCTGGGATTCCAGGCGTGCACCACCATGCCCAGTCTCGATCATCGTCTCAGTGTACCCCGTGGCTGGGGATCGAACCCCATTTAGTATAGACAGTTTATTGATCAAATATAGTAAACAGATTACTGACACCTTGTTCCTTTGGCTCAAAGTGAACTGAACCTTCTGCAGCAGGGAAGGTTGCCCCCTCCACTTCTAAGTACTTTTCCTAGCTTACCTTCTGTCTGTCCTCAACGTCATGTGCATACTTAAACCCACGATTGATATTCCACATAATGGAGAGACTGGATTTATGGAAGCATTGGGATATGGAGACATGACAAGTGCACCAATGTTTGAAAGAAAGCTGACTTTCCTCTTACCCAAGGGGAAGTGAAATGCATGCATTGTGAGCACATAACATGCTAGGAACAGAACACCAAACGCCCTTTGCAAACCAAGCACATACAAATAAAAGTTATCCATTTCTCCAATTCCCGCCTTCCCCATGTTTTAGAAAGTCCATGCAGTTAGCAATAACTTCTCACATGCAGTTATTCTGACTAAAATTAAAAAGACATTGCATACCTTCAAATTAGTATTATCAGGTAAGGGTTTGAAAATAGAGAGACCAACACAATATAACAATACTTGAAGTGGTTAAAATTGTGACCAGAGCTTCAGCAAATTGGTTTCATTTTTTTGGTCAACCATCATGGAAGAGTGCCAAGGCCAGTCTGTCTGTCCTCAGAAAGCCTCCTATTGGCTATACCCTGGAATGTGCTTCTCTGGCTCCCCCTGATGACTCAGATCAATGGCAGTGCAAACTTATCAATCACAGGGCTGTGCCTTTGGAAGAACCAGACTGCACTTGGGGGAGGTGCAGTGTGGCTTTTGTTTGTATGTACTGTGGCCTCTGTTTGAAAAGGAGCTGGAACGGTTCACTTTCTGGCTGACCATGGAGAGCTGGGACTCCACTACTCAGCTCATTCTACTCTTCTCTAGTCTAACCCTTTTAGCAAAGCAAAAGGGGAGGACATTGGAAGGAAGTACTGACACCTTCCATGTTTTAAAAATGAAGAAGTTGCTGGGCATGGCAGTCCATGCCTATAACCTCAGCACTTGGGAGGAGGCTGAGGCAGGAGGATCACTGCAAGCTCAAGGCCAGCCTGGGCTACATAGTGAATTCAAGACCAGCCTGAATGACCAGGTGAGACCTTGTCTCCTAAACAAATAATAATAAAAAAAAAAAAGGGAGAAGCAGAAGTTGACTGGGAGAGAGTTCTGAGAAATGAATAAGTGACCTCAATATTGTGAAAAAGAGTATACACTCATCCCAATATCCCTGGACGTCTCCTTTTCTGTCAGTGTTAATGTATTTAGTGGACCTAAAATAAGAAAAGTAGGATCAGAGATAGAGCTGAGCAGAATAAGTGCCTGCTTAGGCAACTATGAGTCCAAGCTGTGTAGTGAGACCCTGTACCAAATACATAAAATTAGAAGAGTAAACCTGTCTCACCCATCAAAGCCTTTAAAGCAACTCACCTTAGCTGAGCTGAACCCAAACTTTCTCCTTAAAAAATACAGCATCTGTGATAATTATTAAACCGATAAGCCCATTTTCATCATCTTCACCTCCTGTTCAGTTGGGTCACTAACCATCTCAATACTAATTAACCAATGTACCTTCTGGTGGGTAGTCAATTTTATGAAGAGACAGTATTTTTTTTGTCTTTTTGAGACATAGTCTCACTATGCAGTTCAGGCTGGCCTTAAGCTCACTTTGTAGCTCAGGCTGGTCTTGAACTCACAATCCTCCTGCCTCAGCCTCCCGAGTGCTGGGATTACAGGCCTGCACCACCATACCCGGTGACAGTATTTTTTATGAAACTCTGTTAAAAAGGTTCTGTGAACTATAAGCATGGACTCTAGATACTAAAAATTTATTTTCTTGTTGAGTACCTACAATATGCCAAACACAGTTTTAGGGGCTAAGAAAAGGTCTACTACCTATGAATTTACTTCCTAGTGACACGAATAACTCACAAACATCTTCCTTTAAAGTTGGCAGTATGTTTCCTTAAATAACAAATAAGAAACAAATTTCTTCTGATGTTCTTTAAGAAAAGAAAGATCCAGGAAATCTGAAATTGAAGAACATCTCTATGCCCATAAACCTTATCTTTCAAATGTGTGTCCTTGAGAATATTAACAAACTCCTTGACAGGCTCCTAGTGGGCCATACCAAATTAACTACCAGCCTATTCTTAGCACAGCGGTAAAATAAAAACATATGTATATGGTGAATTCATTTTGCCTCATACTGGTTTTCTTGGCAGTAATTTGAGCCCAAGTTTACCTCCTCTGTATCATGTATATTGTTTTAGATTCTTGCAGTGCCTCATTCAGGGCTTTGGAGGTAATAGGGACCCAATGAATATTTTGTGAATGATCAATATATGGGAAGTTACAGGAATGAAGTGGGGACACACAACTAAAACTTACAAGGCACACATTAAGTACTTGTTAAATGTAACAGTGTATAAAGCTATTCCATGAGAACAATGTATCATGTTCATTCAGATGTGAAAAACACTCACTTTTCAAGAGAGTAGATGATGCCATTTAGCTACATCTGAATATTTACAAATATAGATTCGTGTTTGCTGAGTCAGTGAATTAATTCATGCAATTGCCTCTGGATGGGAAGGTTCCCTCTCTAAGTTATGTGTTAGTCCTGATCACCCACACATGCCCCTAATGTGAAGGGGACGATCATAAGATGCTGTCCACCAAAATTTTGGACCCGTGATACAGTCTAGTAAAGAGAATTCCTTTTAAGTGATTCTTAGTTGTCTGGCAAATACTGTGGTGCGTGCTTGGAAAGATCCAAATGTAGCACAGGGAGAAACTTACGATTAATTCTGATCATACCAACAGAGGTCATAAAGGTTCCAGAGATCTGTCTTGGCTCTATAGAATCATTTTATCAAAACAACACCAACGTTGAAAAGGGTGACTCTTTCACCTGCCAGGGAGTCTCCCAGTTTGCTTTACTCTGGTCATAACATTCAGTCTTTAAACAATGTCAAGTTAGTCATAATGAAGGCTGCGCAAACCCCATAAAGCTTAAGACTTGGCACCCAACAGCCTGGAGGAGAACTCAGAACATCTATGCTCCATGAAAGATAGTGCTCGGACAGTATGAGAGAATGATGTTTGTAAAAAGACTTGTCTGGATAATGGTTCTGAAAGACAAGTTATTTTTGAAATTGCTTCCCCATTTCAGGGGTAAAGTAACTGCCACGTTAAACTTTACCCTTCCAGCCAAGATAAGAGGAAGACAGGTCAGTAAACATAGGGGTGTATTTTTAGCTAATATATGATATGTAGCAAGGAGGAATACTCATGCTATAGAAATGAAATTCTGGCTATTTCTCTCACTGTTTCATTTGAGGAATATAACATGTGAAATCCAGTAAAACCACAACAAATTCATGGGTAAAAAAATCAAGAAAACTGACCAAATTCCAGAGTAAGATAGCCATGGGACTCAGGATGACCGTTACACACCCAATTGATGAAATAAGCTGCTGGTTTCAGTGTTAAGGTGTTGGTTTTCCACCACATTAGATACAGAGTTAGATGATCTGGAACTCACAGAAGCTGGGGTTACACAATTCTTTTTAAAATTATGAGATAATAATGGATGCAGGAATTTATGTTTATATTTAAAGAACGGAGCATGCACGACTATATGCAGGTCTCAATATCCAGGAACGGGAAAGGTACCTTGCACTCATCTACTATGACAGAGTTGTGTGCCGCATAGACACACTGGTTAGAGTTGCTTTCCCTGTGGTTCTTCATGTCGTCATAAATGGACTGAGTCTTGGTCATCTCAATGTCTTCGTGCACTCGGTGTTGAGAGTCAATGGTATCCAGCTCGGACTTGGAGAGGTGATAGACAATCCCAGCCCCGAACGAGTCACCCACGACATTGACTGAAGTTCTCATCCTGTCCCTGGTGACAAAGAACAGAAAAAGCTTCATGAGGAAGCAATGTGACATGGTGACCGAGACCAAGTCTAGAGCAAGATATTTATGGTTCCACCTCTTCTTTCTGTTTTACTTGGGATAAATTACTTAATCTTTATGTGCCTCAATTTTCTTGTTTGTTAGAGATAATAATTAGACTTCTCTCATAGACTTATTTGGAAATTATATAAATTAATGTAGATAATATGCTTATCATAATGCCTGACAACTGATAACCAAGAAGCAGTACTAAAGAAAAAATCAAAAAGAGAAAGAAAAAATAGAGAAATAATATATTTAACTCTCCAAATTTATCCCCAAGCTGTAAACACACCTAGTTGTACCCAGCAGTTTCTCTTGGTTTAAGCTGTTCTTTGTATCCTCCATATGATATGTTGAGTTTACTTATTATTTATTCTGGAAAGAAGAAATGAACTGTGAAGTCTCTCATGATGGAAAATCCACCTTTACATGGATGTAAAAGTAACCCCATTGCCCTTTCACAAGCTCCCATCCCAACCCCTGAAGACACATGTTAGATTAAAAAACACAGACACAATCTTCTTTGTGACCCATATGTGCTGTGACTGTGTCCCCTTACCAAAACTAAAACAAAAAATCCCAAAATACAAATGCTCTGTCTTGTTTTTCCTATTTAACTAAAACAACTAAATCTTCTATAATGTTTCTGGAACTAGAAGGTATTAATAATGCCCTTTTTTTTTGAGCTTCATGTTCTAAATTGAAAAAACGGCCTGAAAGTAGGTACAGGGGCCAGGAGTTCAATCCCTGGGCTTGCCATGTGGCCTTGACCCCAGGGTGCACTGAGATGGCAATTGAAATTGGGCATGGTGGCGCACACCTGTAATCCCAGCTTGTAGGAGGCTGTGAACAGGCAGAGCACTATGAGTCCGATCTAGTAGTGAGACCCTGAACACGCTGTAGACCCTTCCCTAAAATAAATAACTAAATAATAAATTAAAAAAAAACATGATTGATAACTTTTCCTTTTAGAAAATTAGTACCAGCAAAGCTAATTAATTTCTTCAGAAAAAAATTACATCTTATCCATGAATTCAAGCCAAATTAGTAAGAGGTATCCTTTGTCCATATTTACTAGCTACTCAAACTTTAAAGAAAAGAATTCTGGAAAAAAGAAAAACAATAAGTAAGTAAATATTAAAAGAAAGAAGGTTAGGAAACACACTGCCAGGATATTTTTAGTCCAGGATGCCACGGACTTCAGTTGAAGAGTAGAAGATTATAATTAGTTCTAGGCAAAGTGGAAGCCCTCACTTTTTTCATAGAACAAAGCCCATCATAAATTCTAGTTGGTGTGAGAAAGTACATTTCTCACCAGAAAATAATAATGAAATTGCACTAGGAAGCGTAGGGCCTGGTCCCCTTGCAAGGTCAGGTGTTTGCAAGTCACTTGTCTCTCAGTTTCAACCAGAAAGATGCTGTCCGTGGTGAAGAGGATCAGAACTGAATCATCTGTCAAGGTTATCACTGTATCTTAGAACCCTTCAGCCTCTCTTCTGCCCTGGACAATTTTTTTTTTTCAGGTCAATGAAGTCTGGATATGAATGAAGATGGGGTCTTGAGCTCATACTCAAAATCAAGCCCTTGAAGTAGACTGCTGAGAAGTCTTAGCACAAGATCATTACATGATACCCCATTAGTAGAAATAATTTTGTGTTTTATCTATCAGCTAAAAATAAATTTAAAAAAACAAAAAGAAAATGCATGGCCTCTGGAGGCAGCCTGACTAGGATTCAAATGCTGATTTGTTTTTACCTTCGGGAGGCTCAGCTGTCTCATTCATTAACGCTGAAATCATAAAATTGTTTAACATGGAATCGTTACAAAAATTAACAAAGTGTCAGACTTTTAAACATTTAGCTAACAATTGAAAAACTATTATTTAATGTTTGATGTGTACTTCTAATATTACTATAAGTCACATCAAATCAATTCAAACATAGTTTTGGCAGCTGCCAGATAGGATTTCCACAAATACCTGGTTAAGCTACTATTTTCCCCTGAAAATACTAACCCTAGTTATAGGGCAATTCGTAGGACATCACTTTTTACTAACCAGCTGTATTAAATGATGTCTATCTTACGTGTTACAGTTGCGCTTTTGCTCCTCAGCCTTTTGGCTAAGACCAAGTGTATCGCATAGTTGTGGTCTATTCTGGAGCTATTTGACTACACAGATTGAACATCTCTAACCCCCAAATCTGAAACATTCCCAAACTCAAAAATGTTGTGTGCCAACATGAGACAGCAAGTGGCCAATCTACTCCTGGCCTCATATGACAGAAAGAGACAATACTACTTAAAATTAGGCTATAAAAGTAAGATGCATATGAAATATAGATGAATTTCATGTTGCAACTTGGGTTTTATCCCCAAGTTGCCTCTCATTATGTACAAAGTAAATATGCTAAAATCTGAAAGCAATGTGAAATCTGAAATATTTATAGTTCCAAGCGTTTCCAGTGACAGATATGCAACCTGTACTTTTAAGCCCTCTTAGAGTTTATCAAATATCAACTGTTAGATTCTCAAAGATCTAAAGTTTCAAAGCAACTCTGAATCCCCACAGAGCCCTTAGCTCAGTAGTATCTCCCTTTTATGGCAAATAGAAGCCCTAAAAGTAATGGTGGTGGTGGTGATGGTGACAGTCATAGATAACAGTGACATCATACTATTTGTAGGACTATAGCTTACAGTTAATATTTTAACCCTATGCTTAGAAGAGGTAGTACTATTATTCCCATTTAATACTTAGATGAAACTGAGGCCTGAGGAGATTAAGTGGCTTTGCATCTTGGTAAATCCATATTGCTGAATTTGAGTACAGGCAGTGTGGTACCAGTGTCCACTGTCTGCCACATGTTGCAAAGCACTTCAGAGCCAGATACCTCTGATTTGGACTTTAGCTCAATCACCCATGACCAGTGTGACCTGGGTGACTTCTTGTTGTGGTCTGGATTTTTCTCCCTTCCCACAAAACCACACACTGAAATCTAGTTCCCAAGGTGATGTCATGAGCAGGTTGGAGTCTATAGAGATGGAATTATAGAACTTCAAGTAGAAGTGGTTAAAGGTAAGCCAAAAGAAAGTGGTCAAGAGTGCTTCTTAGGTTTCTGGTTGGGACAAATAGTGAACAGTGCTACTGTATGTAAGAAGCACAACTGGTTGGGATGGGAACTTTTCAGATTTTGGTTTGAATGTGTTAAATGGGAGGCAAGTGACCTAGTGCTGGGGGATGTCCCATGGATGTGGAGGAATACTGACTGGTGGTCAAAGACATCTGAGATGCAGATGGTAAATTAGGCATCATCCCACAGAAGTGGTCATGGATGCCATAGCTGGGTTTGGTTCACCCCAGGAATGCATGGAGAGTGAGCAAAGCAGCCAATCTAGGCAACAGCATGGAGGGCGAACAACAGAGAAGCAAAGGCCTGCAGAGGTAAAAAAGAATGAAGAGTCTGTCATTTCATAAGTAAAAAGAAGTATGTTTTTAAAATAAGATTGTGGTAGACAATTCCAAGTATTGCCTAGAAGTCAAGGAAAAGTCTTGCTTTTAACAACACAGAGGCCACCTTCCACCTACCAAGGGTAGTTTTTATACAGAGGTAACTCACTAAGTAAAAAATCATAAGTAAGAAGTGGGGATATTACCTATAATCACCTTATTCAAGAAGACTGACAGAGCAGATGAAGAGAGAGAATGGTTGACAGAAATTGGCAGAAGATTTTTTTCATTTGCATTTATTTTAAAAGGTAGAATACTTTAAGATGTCTAAATCCTAAGGACAAAGAGCTAGTAGAGAAAGAGAAACTCAAGGTATTGAGAAGAAGTAGTAATTTATGGACCTAGGTCTCAAAAGAGAATTAAGGGATTCAAAGTGGAGATGACAGCCATATCTTTCAGAGAGGAACTCTTCTCATTACACAAAAGGAGTAAAATTTTATGAAGAGATACTCTAAATGAGATGTCAGGAACTAAACAACAATATCAGATCCTCTTCGTGTCAGGTTCTTCAGCCACAAAGCATGCTGGGAAAATTCCCAGGATTCTCAGTGAGGAGGTCAGTCATGGCTACTCTGAAAACACTGAAAAGCAGAGTATCCCCAGGGGGAATGTCTGTCAACTCTGACCAAACCACGATATAGGAACTTGTGGTTCACGTGTGGAAAGCTTGCTCCACTAACAAATACTTTCATTTTCCCTCACAATCATCTGAAACTGCTCTGGAAACTGCATTTTTTGTGTGTTAACCTTGGGAGTTTTCAGGAGTGAAGGAAGGATGCAGTGAGAAGGCAGGGAAGCAGGGTTGGAGTGCTGCTGTTTTCTGTTTGGGTCTGGATGTTATGTGTATCAGGACTGCAAGACAGGACGGAGATGAGAACAGAATCTTGCATTTAATAGACTCACTCCAGACAGCAGAGCTATTCTTTTGGGATTGGCAAGAAACAAAAATAAGAGGGGGCTTGACAGATATTTCAAATTGAATTGAGTCCCTGGGTCTGATTTGTGGGAAGAAAAGCAATTGTCAAGGTTCTTGGTCTATTTTTTCTGTGTTTGTCTAAATCCTCTGGCAGGAAAATGTGAGCTGCTCTGTAAGTACTGTTTCTCACAGAAAACAGAGTCAGGTCCCTCCACGATTCATTTGGTTCTTTGAATTGGGTTAAACCATACAAAACTGCAATTTCTGTAAGTCTAGAATGGCCAAAGAATGATAGTTTCATAAGATTCAATCTAATAAAACAAACCAAAGCGTCTGCTCTCAGAAAGTAAGGTGCTGTGGGACTATTGTTAGGTACACAGTGTGGCAGACAGGTCAGCTACGGCTTCAGGTTTGGAGAAGGGTGGCACAGTTGCTAACCCTTAGAGGTCTAGAGTCACATGTGGTTAAGGAAATGAAGGAGTCACATGTACTAGGGTGTGATCTCTGGATTCCAGCCTGTATGACAATCTTAGCTGCCACTGAGTAAGTTGCTTAACTTTCCACAGTCTGAGCCATACCCTGCCAGGCACACGAAGAGCTAATAATTACTGACATGCATCGAGCGCTTGCCATCTAAGAGGTTCTCCAGCAACCCTTTGCCTCTCAATGGCTTACATGACACAGGGCACATGTTTCAAACCATTAGTTGCTTATCACCTTGCTATTATTAGTTCAAATAAGAACCAAATAAATCACTTCCTCATTAATTCCCCCACGAGATCTCATGCAGACTCCTCTCAGCACATTCTGTTGGAAATTCTTGACCACATCTGTTGGGACTTTTTTTTCTTACTTCAGTATTAGACCAGAGGCTCTTTGAAGGCTGAGACCATGTATAGTCATTGGTTATCTTTGGAGGATAGGTACCAGGATACCAAAATCCAGAGATGCTCAAGTCCTCTATGCAAAATGGTCTAGTATTTTCATACAGCCTACATTTATCTTCTGATGTACCTTAAATGACGTCTAGATTACTGACAGTACCTAATAAACTGGACATGCTATAAAGACAGCTATGGGGGAAGCAGAGAGGGCGGATGGTTAGTTTGAGTCAAAAGTAGATGAATCCATTACAGAAAACTGATCTTTCCTTAGCAGAAAATCTGGTGGTGGTAAATTGAGATGCAGAACTTGATCCAGGAGGAGATAGGAGATACACAGCCTAACTGCTTTGCTGAGGAGAGTGTGAGGAGTGGGGCCAGCGAGATAGCTCCGCAGATTAAGTGCCTGCTCAGGCAAGTGCAGGGACTAGGGTTCAGTTCTCCGAACCACATGCAGCACTGACCCTGCCCCCAGGCCCACTGAGATGGAGCATGGTGGCGTACACCCGCAATTTCAGTGCTGGAGAGGCTGAATCACTATGAGTCCAAGGTGTGCAGTGAGACCCTGCACAAAATATGAGAGAGAGAGAGACAGAGAGACAGACAGAGAGAGAGAGACAGAGAGAGAGAGAGACAGACACAGAGACAGAGACAGAGAGAGACAGAAACAGAGAGACAGACACAGAGACAGAGAGACAGAGACACAGAGAGAGACACGGAGCCAGAGAGAGAGAGAGACAGAGAGAGAGAGAGAGAGAGAGAGAGAGAGAGAGAGAGAGAGAGAGAGTTGAAGAGCATCCAGAAAACTGGAGAAAGATCCAAAGAAATGGAGAACAAAGAGAAGCTGTTAGGCTGGAGCAATGTAGGAAAGGTGAAAACCAAGCTGGGAGAATCAGCAGAGGTGGGAATGTTAAAAGATTTCCTTTTAAACTAAAGAAATGTCTGACATGAAAATGTTAATATCTGTGCTGACAACAGCGGGATCCAAGAAACAGCACTTGAGATTCCATGATAAGCAGGAGAACCCTCTGCATTTTCCCACTCTCCTGAGCTTGCTATGCACCGCTGCAGCCCCGACCCATTACCCCTTAGCCTACAACTACATTGGCTTGAGTTGGGGCACACCTGGAGAGACAAAAGGACCTGGAGGGAAAGGTGTTCACCTTTTGAGGTTGACATAGTGGTAAAAGGTAAAAACAAGGAGAATTAAAGCCAAATACTAAAAAAAATAAAATACAAAAGTTCTTAGAATCTCCAGAGATTTTTTTTACTTCCTTTTCCTTCCAACCTGGAGGGCAGGTTAAGTCCATTATGTGGTGGTGGCAGTGCTTGTGTGTGTGTGTGTGCATGCACACATGCACATATGTTTTAAATAAGGTAATAAAGACCCATGTTAGCAAGGCCAGAACATTCTTGTTTTCTTGGTTTTAAGCCAGATTTGCCATTTAATATCCACTAAAATGGATGAGTTTCTTCTGTATAGCCCTCAGTTTCTTCAACTATAAAACACGTATATTATTATCTGCCAAATTTTGTTTTTTTTTTTTTTTTTTTCAGAGTTGGGGATTGAACTCAGGCCCTTGTGTTTGCCAGGCAAGTGCCTATTCTACTGAGCTATTTCCCCAGCCCCTACCTGCCAAGTTTAACAAGTCCATTTAATGTGTTTAGAACAATGTCTAACACTTAAAGGATATTTACTAAACATTATTTGTTAGCATCCTGTCTCCTTTCAATATAATTTCATTCAATGAATAAATTGCCCGCAGTTTCTCAGAGCCCAGTAACTCCTAATTACCAAGACCTTCCCTTACTCTAACCCACTGCTCCTGCTGTGAGGTCCTGGACTACATCACAAGCATCACATGGCAATTTCTTGGCTGTGTCAGTGCTGGGGCCCCAGCCCAGCCCTCCTGAATCTCCAGGAGGCTTCAGCGCATGCTCACCTTTCAGGACCAAAGCTTTATTCCCTTCTTAGATGGATACTAGCAGGAAGAGCTTGAGTGTCTCCTGCAGGACAGGTGCTCCTGAAATTCTCCTTTCTAAGCCCCTCTCAGTGATACCCCCAATTAGCAAAAGTGAGTGCAGAAAAGACCTCGCCAGCTGAGCCTTCCTCAGCACTTTTCCCCAGGTACACTTACAGTCACTTTATTTTGGCTGTCCCTTGCTACATGTGACCAGACCCATTTACTTATCACCTCTTCCTGGTAACATCTCCCAGTTTTTGCTCCATTCCTCCTTCTTCAGGGAGAGAAAGGAGTCAGCTTGTCTCTTGCAAGCATTCCCAACACACACGGCTTCTTGGGCTCAGTAGAAGGTTCTGATTTCAGAGCATCCTGCTGATCGGGTGCTCCAGGAGCCAGACACTTAGGGATCTGGAATCTCAGTTTCCACAATGACATTTACAGAGCAGCTAAGTCGGCCCACTGAAAAGCATCCAGGGTTTAGTGGGCAGTAATGAGACTGAGTTGTGTCCAGCAGCTGGAAAACACTGTGACACATTAAATGTCACTGAAAGCTTTGTTTAGTCTTAAAATGAAAACAAAAATCCAATAAAAACAGAAAACTCTGAAGTTATAAAAGCTCACAGACTTTGCCTAGAGAGGGAAAGGCTCCTCTCCCTTTTCCCCCATCTACAAACTACTTTTCTAAGGAACGATCAACCTCCTCCTCTGCCCCTATCTTAACCCAGCACTCACCCCACTTATATGCTAATGAGTTCCCAAAAGCCTTGGTACTTCCCCATCAAGAGTTCTTGTTTCCAGAACTCCTCTTGCTGCTGAGAAAGAATGCAGCATCATTACTAAGTCAAGGCTGACCTGCCCTGGTTAGGGCTCCAGAGCCCATCTTCCCAGGATCCCTTACCCCTTGTTTTTTATTCTTAGGAAGAATGCTTGTGCTTATTTGTATACAAATACCCATCTTCCCCACAATTTTATGCCAGATCTTAAAACTAGAAGGACACTCAAGGACATTGGGTTGAGATGACTGAACTCAAGCTTCAGTTAGTTCCTATTGTACATGCAGTGTAACTGAGGCTCAGGGAGTGAAGAAATCACTTGAGGTCCTACAGACAGGAAGTGCAGAGCTCCAAGCCAACTCACTTGCCCCTTGATCTCTCTCTCCCATGCTCACATGACCTCCCCATCTGAAAGCAGAGTCTCAGAGCTGGAGAAGATCACACCACTTATTTTCCTGCTTTCACTTCCAGCCCACGGTAGTTCTTTGCTGTGTGATAATACATTACAGTAATCTACATGTATCATCATTCTCCTGTTTGTGTTCAGCCAACTCCCTCCTGATGGCTCAGGTCAACCCTGGAGTTGTGACACACTGGTTTCTTGTGCAAATGGGAGCCTGTGAACACCTGCACAGGGTGAGTCCAGTGGGCCCAGTGTCCTATTCTAGTCATTAATACTCAGGCTGGAAGCAGGCAACATCCAGAATAGCAAAAAGAGATTCTTATGCAACAGGCTCGAAAGCAAATGACTGTCAGAGTCCACAGTGGGAGAGCTACTGGGGCTGGAGCACCTGAATTCTATGCGTGGCTGATGCCTTGCTTATATCCGCCTTTGTCATTGGTTGGGCTCTTTGCTCTGTTTTAGTCTTGGGAGGGAAGAGAAAAGGATGTCCAACAGAAAGTCTTTGGTTATCATGTAAAAGCAGGGATGTCTTTGTCCACTTGCATTGCTCTACCAAAATACTTAAGCCTTGGTAACTTATAAAGAACAAAAATTTATTTTCTCACAGTTCTGGAAGCTGAGAAGTCCAAGATCTAGACTCCACAATCTGTCAGGGCCATCTTACTGCATTAGCCTGGGGTGGAGGAAGGTAAAAGGAGGAAAAGTCTATGCCTCTATTGTCCTCAAACATCCAAACTACAGCACTGTGAGTCTGTTGTCCCCAGCCTTTGTAATTTTGGACCTCTGCTCCCTCCTCTCCATAGATGAACTGCTCAGTACATATGAAGCGATGGCTATATGTTACAGCTTAGATCTAAAATGTCCCTCTCACTTTTCATGTGTGTGTGTGAAGGTGACCGGATCCAAGGTATGGCATCTCCATTGGTGGATTAGTGAGTTCCTCCCGAGCTAACGGAATGTGATACTGGGAGGTGGGACACGGTTGGAGTGGGTCTTGGGGACAGGACCTGAAAGGATGCATTCTTGTCACAGGCTCCTCCCCTCCCGCTCTGCTTCCCAGCTGCTGGGGCTTGAGTATCTTTTCCTCCATAACACCCTTTCACCATGTAGAGCCAAGAGACCATGGACTGAAACTGTGAACCAAAACGATCTCTCAGCCTTGATATTGTGCATGTTGGATCATTCAACCCAGTGACAAGAAAGTAACTGAGACACCACACAAGCTCTGCTGGGACCCAGGGAAGGTCAGCTGTGAAATGTGGCTCTTCAAGGATGATAGAAAAACAAAAGCAAAGGCACTGCAGCAGCCACCAAGTCTCAGCTCCTTTACTTTATTCCTGATAAGGCTACTCCATATTTTCCCACTCAAGGGCCCTTAACTATAATAAGTCAATAGTTTCTACAGTGATAATTTTTAAAAAGACAAAATATCAAGTGATGGATTTTAGGCCTCAGGACCAAGTCCAAGAAAAGACCAGGCAACTCAGGCATAGCAGACAAGGAACCCTCAAGGACAACACCGGTTAAGGGGGCTCAAGAGGCAGAGGTGGGGGAGTGAATACAAGTCACAGAAGGAAATGGAATTTGAGTAGCTTCCTCTGTCCCTCTTCTTGCATGCACCGGTCCCGATCATCCCACACCACAGTGTCCCGAAGGTCAGCACCTACTGACTGAGTTCTACGCAGTGCCCCATCCCCAGACTGACAACGCTGTGTTCATTTCCTGTTTCCTCCTCTCATTAAAATCCCACCCTACTCCTTCATCTCGTTCATCCCTTCCTCTCCTTGTCCTTCCACCCAAGCACCACACCACTGAATCTTGGCCACTTTATCTGAACAGGTACCACAGGAAAGGCTGCCTCTTGATGCCAATGCTGGACATAGAGAGCAACAGAGTTAGCAGAGTGGAACCTACTTGAGACTGGTGGACACACATGAGGTTATTTGGTTTGTTCTTGACCTTCCCACTCGATACACAGCCAATATTTCCCTGACAGTGAAGGAACCAGCCAGGAAGATCCACAACTCCTTCACAGCCCTCCTGTGTTGAACAGATTGCTTCTAGGAGCTTTTTCTCATTTATACCTCGACCCCACTCTGTAAGGGTGCATGCATGCTCTGGAGAGAGCAAGCTTCCTTCAGCCTTCCCAGGTGGGCTTCCTCTCATCAGCTTCTTGCATTTTTCTTCCTTTGGAAGGGAGAGGCATGGACGAGGTTCAAATTCAACTCTATATTATATGGCTTCTTGTACTCCCAGTCTATGCCAATAAATGCCAGAAAAATTGCCAGCTGTATGTCAGATAGCTTGAAAAAAAGACATGGGCACGCTGGCCTTGGAATTCTGTATCAGCACGTGTCATTATGTCTTTAATGACAAAGCTCACTCGAAGACTTTATTATTTGATTTCAGACTAGCCAGGTGGGATTCATCTTATAGAACAGTGGGATCCAAGTGGACCCCTGGAGAAGACCTATTCAAACAACCCTATTGGGAAACTTGAGGTAGATTTGTCTACTTTCATGAATGGGAAGCAGACCTCCTATACTAGGAAAGTACCTTTGACTGGCAATTGTGGCTGGGCTACCTGTGTGTGTTCAGATTCAAGCTTTCCTGCATGGCCCTCAGGTCTGCCCACCTCACCTCTCCATCACCTACAGTTCTCCACACTGCCTTGGTGCAGGCTGGCCTCAAGTGGAATGTCCTGTTTCTCTTTCCATCTTTGTATTCCTGAGTAACTTCTACCAGTAGGACTTGGCTTAGCTACCACTGCTTTTTGAAGTTCGAAAATGGCTATGAACATGACAAGCTCCCCAGTCAAGATCTAGGGTCAAATCTGTCCATCCCCAAGCCACCTCACCTCTTTAAGATTATTACCTCATTGATAATATGGGAATGGTAACACCAAACGTTTGGGATCATCGTAGAGGAAGACATAGAGCGCTTAGCATAGCACCTGGTGCAGTAAGCGCTCAAAGTCAGAAACCCTTTTCACTGATTTCTGGTACTCTCCACTCTGTCTTTCCATCCAATCACTATGCTTTTATTTGTGCATTAATTTAAAATCTTACTTTCAAATTTATGCACAAAGAGATGTGCACATGTTAGCTGCACGGTTTGGTGAGTTTGAATAAATACAGACCCCTGTGTATACAGAGAATTGCTGTCACTCTTCAGGTTTCCTTGTGCTCCTTCCCACTTAGTCTTCCCATATTTCCAGACTCCAGGCAACCAACCAGAGACCTCTTCCCATTGCTACAGACTGCATTATCTTTTCCTACCACTTCCTACGTATGGAATCACATACTACGTGCTCCTTTCTATGGGGATTTGTTTACTCACTACTGTGTTTTCAGTTTCTTCACATTCACTAGGAGTTGGTCCCTTATTGCTGCTAGTTTTATTTGGTATTATCATCTACCAAAACCACCAGTTTAGTGGTTCATCCACTAAACTGTGAAACTCTCAAGGGTTCCATCCTTTTCTTCTTTGATCCACCATCAGATAACTCAGGAAATAGGCAAGGAAGAAGAAAGGAAGCCAGAGTGGTGCCCCTTGTTCCCCACCCCTGGAGACAAGCACCACAGTCCCCAGCAGAACCCCATCTCAGGCACTTACAGCAGCCAGTCCACAGCCACCAGCAAGCTGATGTCCTCTGTCGGCAGGCCCACAGCTGTCAGAATGAGGAGCATGGTGACCAACCCAGCGCTGGGGATACTGGCGGCACCAACGCTTGCCAGTGTGGCCGTGAGGCTGTGAGAAAGAGAAGGCCAGGTCATGGGAAGAGAAAGAGTCTTGGCAAAACCATCCCTGGCAACCTTAAGTTACAATTTTCCTGCAGCCATAAATTCCCTTCTCTTCTTCCCCCTAAGGAATAGAGAAATGTAAAGGACAGAGAGTCAGAAATTAGGGTTTATTTGTATTCTGCTCAACTAAACTGAAGTCTATAAATTTATGAGTTGTCTCCCTTCTCTGGCCCTCAGTTTGGGGAAATTGAGATGTTCTCTCCATTGTATCCCAGGGCATTTAAATAGTTAAGAACCCACACAACAAATAAAACAAAGGTGTTCCTCAGAGCACACCTCTGTGACCTAGTGAAGGCTTAGAGATTCCAAGAACAGAACTCATTTTCATCACCACTGGGGTTGAGGGGGCTTTTCTAAAAAAAA
>PVKA01018856.1:0-27601 GCA_004027165.1 Ctenomys sociabilis
AGCATTGGCCGTGACTCATCCACATGGATGACACAGACAAAGGAACTACAGAATAATGTACAGGACTACAAGATAAACCCTGAGAAGACTTCAATGACCACATAGGAAATATAAAGTTCTTGTGTTGGTATATAAGTTTGGATCTACCTAGGTCTTAACCATCCAGCAGAAAAGCATAAATGTATAAAAATGAAGTATAGATCGTGAGCCCACAATATTAAGCTGAGCTGTAAATGGATATGGTCGACAATTTCTTTGAATAACTCCCTATGGTTGCAGAAAGCTGGACTGTGTTGGATTGTGGTGTCGAGTTCAAGAACCTAAGGTAGTTGAATGTCAATGGAGTGCCCACTTTTGACAGGTGTAGACAAAGGAAGGGTTGTAGAAAGAAAAAATCAGGATGTGTGTTTATAGACAGTACAGTTGGGATAGATAACGCTGTGTTTCTACATAATTCTATGAGAGGCAAGATCTGCACTAATGGTGGTTGGACAGGATATTATGTTGGCTTTTAGTGCTATGGTCATCCACTAGGTAAATAATTATTGAATCTTTCATATAATTCAGCTATAAAAAAACCTGTAAATATAATTTCATGTATGCACCTTGTACAATACCAAAACGTTATGAAAACAGTTTGCAATGTATTAATTCATCGACTCTGTATGGTTAAGATGTCTTGAAACTGTCTGATTGACATTTGTATTTTAATAAAATAAAAATAAATGGAAAAAAAAATCAATCCCCAGTTATGGCTCTGGAGACGTACGGGGAGTCACCTGATTTCTACCACCTCCTTAGCAGTGCTGAGGCAGCATTGCCTCATGTTATACCTTTTCATCCCAATGTCTTGCTCCTGGAAAAGGGCAAATGATATCAGCAGAAGTTCTGATCACACTAACATGATCTTACACTCTCTCGGACCAAGTTACTACAAGCATGGATGGATTTTAACTTTCTCCTAATTCCTTGTGCTGTTTATGGTGTTTTATGTAAGGTCAATGAATATTCATATTTCTCCTTTAAGATCTGCCAGTTCCCTGGTTATTGCCAAATGTCTTTTTTTTTCAGTTTGGTTCAGAAATTTGCAGTTCTTCTAATGATGGTTGATGTTAATTATAATAAACCAAAAGCACCATGAACTCCTGAAGTGACTTATGAATCATTCAAGAAAAAGAAAGGTACATTCTGACCCATTTTAGAGAAAAAACACTGCTATTCTTTAGTTCATTCATTTAATGCACACCTACTGTGTACAAGCATATGGTGCAACCCAGGGAGCTCATGAGAGATATTGTCTGTCACAAGTCAGGCAAGGAACAAAGCAAAGTCATTTCCCAAGCAATGCAGAGATCAGGAATATGGGATTTCATGGGACTAGAGATTTTTCTCAGTGGAAGAATGCTTACTTAGCAAGCTGGAAGCTCTGGGTTCAGTTCTTGGCACCAAAAACAAAAAAATAAATAAATAAAACCTCAACTAAGAATGTATGATTTCAGAAGATATCTATAAAACTAGATGTAGTCAGAAGAAAGACAGAAGGGCTCCTAAAGGAGGAGAAAATTGACCTGAGTCTCTACGGGTAGATAGTATTGAAATATGCAGAAACAGAGTATAAGATCATCCCATGGAGACAGCATGGAAAAAGGTTGGGGCATTGGCAGAGAAGAGTGTGAAGGCTCAGGTGGCAAGCAAATGGGGGTGAAATTGATGTGTTGAAGTTGAACATGAATAGCCTTGAGTGCCAGCTTTATGCATCAGCTATGGGTAGGTGTTGAATTAAGGAAAAATGAATTACCCTTCATGTTTCTTCTGAGAAGCTACGACTGACCACAGAAGATGAATCCATGAAAAATGGATTGCATGGCAATAGTCAGTTAAGCAGGATACTGGAAATCAAAAATCACATGTGTACAGCTACTCCAGATAAAGGGAAATTTGCTCTAATTGGTGAAGCATGGGGTAGTGAAAGGTTACATGTCCTGCAAGCTGACGTGTTTCAGTGAGCTGGAGACATGTGTCTAAGTATCACAATGAATTATGCTCAGAGTTATAAACACCTTCACCTTTCACATTCAGTTTTATCTTAAACAATTATTTGGTCACCAGATGTGAAAAGATGACATTTCATTAAGCAGGAGAGAATTAGCATGCTAAGCAAGGTAGATGAACCCAGGAAAGAGCCCTGTGACAATTACAATTCAGAGTATGTTTAGCTATTGTTGCTGTCATTAAGAAGAGCATCTTGGGCAGCTCTAAGATAGGAGAAGAATTTAGGGATGCAGCTGCAGCTGTCTCCAGTTTAACTCTTGGATTTCTCTATGTGGCTGTAGGCTGAAAGAATTTGGAAGAAATAATAATATTCCAAATAAATATGACACGCAACTGCATAATGACGTCATGAGATGCTGTTGTTATTTAAAATAACTTAGTACTTTGTGTTTATTACATTTAGATTAGCATTTCTGATGATTGCTTTTTTTTATTTTTTTTTTTACTTCCATCCCATTCCTCTTCTGTTTGGCATGTTTCTGTCTCTGCCAGAACAATTTTCAACATTAGGCCCTGAGGTGCCAATTCACTCTCTTTTAAAAGTAGATTCCCCGACTGACCAGTTAATCTCCTGCTCTCTCATTACTTTCTCCCTTAATGACGATAGGTAGTAACATTCTCCAGAGACATCCTACCAACATTGATATTTCTTCCAAATTAGAAGAGTAGGCATCTCTCCAGATCATAAAGAATACATTTATTTTAAGGTACAGTGCAGAGAACACACAGATATTAAAGTATGTTTAATGAGAGCCTCCGTAGCTTGCAGAAATCTAACTTGAGGAGAAAGCCTCAGCTCTGTAAGAATCTGAGCTCTGACTTTTCCCCTCCAGTGCTGCATTTCAGTCCTTGGTGTTAGGTCACAGATTTATTGTATCTATTGCATGTAGTCTGTCTGTATCTCTCTCTCTCTCTCTCTCTCTCTCTCTCTCCCCCCCCTTTTCTTTCTTCTCTCTCTCTCTCTCTCTGTGTCTCTGTCTCTTTCCGTCTCTGTCTCTGTCTCTCTGTCTCTCTCTCTCTTTCTCTCTCTCGGCCCTTTCTTTCTTCTCCCTCTTCCCTCCTCCTTTTATATCAATAATGTATGTATCACTACATCTTTGCCTTTCTACTGTCTTTTTTTTCTTTTGTTTTGGTATAGAGTCTCACTGAGCAGCTCAGACTCATAGCAATCCTCCTGTCTCAGCTTCCCCAGCATTAGAATTATAGGCGTCCACCACCACGCCTGGTTTTGGTGGCTATCATGGCATGCCCAGGTGGCTTCCAGGGCTGGTACAGATGTGGTGCTGTGGATCAAACCTAGGTCTTTGCATTTCCCAGGAAGGCACTTAGACCACTGAGCTATCTACCCAGCTCTTGACTGTCTTTAAACTCCTGAGTGCTTTCTGCCTCCACTGGTCAGGAGCTTTGACCTTAGTGACTCTGATCAAGAACCCAGTTTCCAAGGATTATGAATTCCCCAGTCTTAATTCACTATGAACACTGTTAAATGAAGTCTCAGAGCACATTCAGGGCATTGGTCTTATCATTGTCAGGTGCTATGTGGCCCTTATAGGAGCTCAGCCACATTGCTCTCTTTCATTCCCATGAGAATATGACAGGAGGACCAATGAATATGAACCATGAAGTGGACCCTTGCCAAGGCCCTGATTCTGCTAGCACCCTGATTTGAAGCCTTCAACATCTACCACCATAAGAAGTAGATATTAAACCCAAATGCCCAGTTGATGGCATTTTGTTGTAGTAGGCTGAGCTGTATTCAGGCTTACATTTCCATAGAAAGACAAGTGCATTAGAGAAGAATGATAACAACATGACAGGAGAGGTAAATTCTGATTCTGCTGCTGACTATCTTATGTCATTGTCATAATTTAGTTTCCAGGGCATGACATGAGCTTTACATATCTCATCTCTCTGAACTCTTCTGACCAGAACACTAATTCCAAATAACCGTCATGGCCTGATTTTTCTTGTGATTGCACTGCATTGGAGATTAAGACTTCAAACTATTAGTTATATTGGTTAAAGTTTTCCAGAGAAACAGAATCAGTAAAATATATACATACATGAGAGATTTATAGAAGCAGAGGTGGGAAGATCTACAATGGCCCTCTGCATACTGGAGAGCTGGAGGATTCCATAGCTGCTCCACACATGGAGATGAAATCTGCAGAGCAAGAGGAATTAAGGACACAGCACCAAGGTCGAGGCCTGGAATCTCCCCGGAGCGTTGCTGTGAATCTGTGTTGGAAGGCTGAAGAAACTGGATATCCACGTCTGAAGGCAGTGGCAGCAAAACATGGACCCAATCCAAAAGAGTGGAGCTTTGTAGGAAGCACAGGGCCACCTTCTATTTCCCTTCTCTATTCTGTCTTTAGGCTACCAACCTACTGGTTAGTGCCGCCCACAGCTGGGTGGGCCCTTGCCCCTCAGTTTGCTGGCCTACCTGCCAATCATCTCCACAGACACACCTAGAGCTGTGCTTTATTGATCTTTACAGCATCACTCAATCCAATCAAGCTGACATGTCATAATTAATGGTCACAAAGGGGCACGACAGTCAGCCCATTGTGCCTTACAAACCTCCTTCTAGACTTTGTAAATTAAAATAATTCACTCTAGACTTCAAGAAAGGCTGGAGCTTAGGAGATTTGCCTTTAGAGTGTGGTAACACCAATATATTTTACATCTAGAAAGTATTTATTGCTAGCAAAGTTAGAAATTCTAAAGATGTGCTAGGGATGTCAGTAACTTGGAAGGAAGCTGGAACTAAACAACAGAAACATTCTTTTGAACTTAAAGAGAGCAAGAGAAAAAGCTTGAATGGGGAAGAACATATTAAAAGGAGCAGTAGCTTCCTTTAAAATCAAAAGCTGTGCAAAGATGCCAAACAGACCCAAAAAGGACAGGAGCCAAGGACATCCCTTGGGACATCCCCCAAGGGGATCCGGGAAGGGAATAGTTACAGGATAAATGACCTTCATCTCTTTCTTGTCTAACTACTAATGGTTCCAAGTTCTAGGAAAGAATCCAGTTGGGACATTGTGGCTGAGGGCCCCACCAACAAACATAACTGCAAAGTTCTTTGAGACAAATCAGTTATCTCATTTCCCCTTCCAATGATTAAAATGTCCATGCTATGTTCTCCTCCACCAGACCAGCACCAGCTGCATGCAGAAGATTCCTTCTCCACTACTTTCCAAAAAAGCAACTCCCACTCCTCCTATCTCTGTGTTAACTCCCACTAGTTCCCAAGTTCATGTTGTCCCTTTTTAACTTTTTCTTTTTATTTATCTTTTCTTTTTGGTACCAGGGATCAAACTCGGGACCTGGCACTTGCCAGGCAGGCGCTTATGCCACTGAGCTACATCCCTAACTTCCTTTTTAATTTTTTATTGATATGTATGTGTAGTATATAATGTTTACATACCTGTGGGAAGCGGGTATGTTCCTCATGCTGAGTAGGTGCATGTGCACAACACACTTCAGCTCCTTAATCCCCATTCCTATGCACCCTCACCTTCCCTCCACCTCTGCTCCTCCTCTCCTTTGACAAAAATCTATCTACTTTCTATTATTATTTATTTTGCCTAATTAAAAAATGGCCAAGTTTTTGGAAGGCAGTTGGGAAGGAATCTTCTGGATCAAGTGAACAGGCACTTCACAGAAGAAGTATAAATGGGCAATACATGCACAAAAAAAGGCTCAACATCACTATTAGAGAAATATGAATTTAAAAAACAACCACTAGGAAAATAACAAGGTGGAAAGTATTAATTATTAAATCTTTGATGTAATTCAGGTATAAGAAATAAGATACACAAACAGCTACACTCTCTTAATTTACTGATAAGAGACATCTGCTGTAATAATGTCTATAAGTATAATATCATATATGCACCTTGTACGATACCAAAACATTATGAAAACAGTTTGCAATGTATTAATTTATCAAATCCATCTTGTCAAGGTATCTTAAAACTGTCTCATTGATATTTGTACTTCAATAAAATAAAAATAAATAAAATAAATAAATTTAGCCCTTAGGAGAGAAACTTCACAGGTCATAGATCTACTCTGGAATTATAATGTAATAAAATTAATTAAAATAATGAAATACAGTTGTTTTATTCATCATGGGTCAACAATGCATCCTATGACAAATCACGTCTATAGCTTCCATTAAACTTGCTTTTTTGACCAAATCAGATCTAGCATGATTTGTACTCTTAATACAGCACTTGAGTTTCCACTAGTGACTTTCTTGATTCGAAATGTCTTTCGAGTAGTAGTCTCTCAAAAGAATTCAAATAAATTACTGGGCCTAAAAAATAAATAAATAAATAAATAAAAAACACTGAGATTCTATCTTCCCCCAGAAAGGATGGCCATCATGATATCAAATAATAAATGCTATAGCAACTGCAGGGGAAAAGGAACATTTTAAAGATAAACACTTTGGACATCAATCTGGAGATTTATGAAAATCTGAAATTAAAATTTCATTTCATTCAGCTATTTCCATTCTAGGGACCTTCCCCAAAAAGTTAAAGCTATCTTGTTGCAGCGATACACACACACGCCCATGTTTATAGTGGCACAATTCACAAAAATGAAGTCTTCAGGGCAGTCTGTATGTCCATCAGAAAACAAATGGGTAGAGAAAATGTGGTATTTACACACAATGAAGCACTCCGTCATAAAGGAAGATGAACTTGGGCCATTTGTAGGAAAATGAGAACATAATATTAAGTGAAGTAAATCAGACACACAAGCTGAAATATGCACGGTTTCTTCTGTATGAGAAATGCAAAATATGCATAAAGCACAAGATGATGCCCATTTTTGACAAAGTATTGGCCACAGCAATTTTTCAAATTATGGTAATCCCAGCACATAAGAGTCTGAGGCATGAGGTTCCCCATGAGTTCAAGATCAGCCTGAGCTACATCGCAAGACCCTATCTCAGACAAACAATTGAAACTTTTTATGCTAATGTGTGACTCAATCTTCACACTAGTCCTAAACTGATATCAACATAAATGCCTGAGAACAAATAAGAAGGGGAGTAAGACTGAGAAGTTCATACCTAGCACCAGATGCACAAAGCTCATTGGCCATCCACTCACCTGTCCTTCCTCTCCCCTCCAGCCCCACCCCCACCCCCTGGGAGATCTTAGGACCTCTAGCTGCATATTGGACTGACCTCATCTTTTGAGCACTCTGATTTCTCTGTGGTCAAAGATATGTGACCTGAGTTTGATCATTTCACATGGATGAAAATAATTGAACTTTATGCTACTGATCTAAAATAGCCCATATTTCATTGTGTGTACTTTAATCTACAGGGTCTACAGGGTCTCACTACACAGATCAGACTCATAGTAATCCTCCTGTTTTCAGCCTCCCAAGCACTGGGATTATAGGTGCGTGCCACCAAGCCCAGTCTCAGTCACCATCTCAGTGTTCCCTGTAAGTGTGGGGGGAGGGGGGCTGCACTCCACGCCAGTCTTTTCTGATTCTTGTTCTCCACTGGTCTCTCTACTTCTAATAGGAGCATTTCCTTTCGTTTCCTGCTTTTCCTTTTAAGCATTTCCCTCCATATTCCTTTCCATCTTTTTCTTCTTGGCATCTTTGCCTGTTTCTCCTTCCCAATGGAGATGAAGCTCAACCTCAAAACGTAATTGCTTAAAGAAGCCTTCAGGACTCAGCCCTCCCACCAAAGCTCCAGCTGCTGCCTTCCTTCCCTGCCTCCACATCCTCTCTGGAGCTCTAGAGGACCGGAGTCTACACGTTTCCACATGTCTACATAGTTGGCTTCTTCTCCGAATCAATTTCCTCATGCATCACCAGGGAAATAAAGCCTTCAGTGAAAATCATAGCATTGGTTTTCCATTTTACTTTACTGGTGGTTAAAATCCCAGAACTTCTTCTCACAGAAAGAACAGCGTGCTTACACCAGAACAACATGGACAAGGAAAAGCTGCATGGCCCCACTCTCTGATTCAGCAAATCACCAGCGAGTTCAAAGCAGAGCTCTCCTTGCATGCTCCTAGACTGAGTGTCATTTGCATCGCATGAGAAAGAGGCAGCATGAGCAAATGAAAATTCGTTGAAAGTGATTTGCAAATGAAATCCCAGAGGCTATCTAAACTGATTATCAACTCAAGAAATTCTGAATAGTAGGAGGAGGTTTGTTTAAATGTTTTTGGTGGAATATGTTAAGAGGGTGAATCAATACAGGACTTAAGTGAAATTGACTCCAGCAGGAGGAAAAGGAGTGTTTTGAAATCAGCTCAGGGCACTGACTCCTTATATAATCCTGGCCCTGTCACTTAATCTCACCTGGCCTCGTTTTTTCTTTTTTCAGGTTTTGTTTTGTTTTGTTTTGTTTTGCTTGGGGTTTTTTGTTTGTTTTTTTGCTGTTTTTAAAATAAAGGAGAAAGAAATGTTGAGATTGATGATTTCTGACAATATCCTTAAATCTAAAATTTATCATTCTAGTCAGGACTAGAAGATTATGGCTAAAAGCAAATGTACTGAGAGAACTACTCCCTGGAATCCACAGAGCAGTTAGAAAGATGACGGTGATAACTGAGCCTCTAATTATTACACACATCCCTCTCAGAATTCACTTGGCCTTCTCAGTGACCTGTTGATTCTGGCCTGCCCCTCAACCTCTGTATCCAAGCAAGCCGCTGAGGCAAGGACTGGTCGAATCAGGGTAAATATCAGGTAAATAAAGAGAGTGAGAAGCAGGATTTATTGTGATCCCAGGTGAAGGCGAGTAGGCGCACCCCCGCAGGACACCACAGCCTGCTCAAAGAATAAGGAAGTCGAAAACTTACAGTCAAGCCTCAAGACCAAAACTGGGTCTCTAGAATAAGAGGAAGTTTAAGGCAACCTTCCCCACTTACGGGGAAAAAAAAAATTCCGAGCATGACTGGAGATTCTGAGCCGGTCATTTCCCTTTCTGCCCTCATATTCAGACCCTCACTTTCTCTGGCAAACTGTATTTCCTGGGCTTCCTTGTCAATAGTGTTCCTACTGGGCTCAGTGAGAGGAGGATTTAGCAAGAAACTGGAGGTCACAGCCAGAGAGAAGTCACGGAATGTCTCCCTGTGTCTGCCCTGACAATGAAGTCTTGTCCTCAGTCGTCTTCTCTCTGATCCAAGTTTCCACAGATAAGCCTGACTCTGGACTCTGGGGTTGCGGCCTCTTTCTCATTTGAGGGATAGTGACAGGTTGAGGTCAATCTTTACATTGTCTCATAAGCCGCGTGAGATTTCAGCCCATTCAGCACCTTCAAGATAAGCTCCTCCTGCCTGGTTCTTCTGCTGGACCTATTGGACCGGGCTTCCTGCTCCGATCTTGCCCTGGCTGATTGCAACCTTACACTGCCATGGATGCACCACCGCATCAAGGACTATTTCGGCTGCGACTCCCGTAGCTTCTGATGTGCTTCCCAGGGCATTCACCTCAAAAAGACCTCCCCACATTGTTGAAAGCAAAATCACCAGCTCCATCACCACTCGGTGACGAAGCCAACTCTGACAGCAACAGGGACAGTTGGGCCACCATGGTGCCTCCATCAGTGGCATACCAAGCAGCCACCTGGTGCAGCAGAGAAACTTCATGGACAGCTGCAGACAAATCTGCCTGGAATAGAGGAGGGATTTGAAAGCCTCTGAAGGACCAGAGACACATATAATAATCACCACTAAAATTGTTCCCACAAGCCTTAATTGTTCTTGCAGAGTTGTTTCCTGGAGAAGAAAAGATATAAACAGTAATTTACAACACACTTTCAAATGCTTACATATTTGCTAATCACATTCCAAATGAAGATTTTGATATTCAGCAAAGCTACACACTAATATATAACATAGATTAATGCAAAATACAAGCTTTCAAACTCCAACTCCTATGCTTTGTATGGAGCATATAGCAACTGCAATGAGGGATTCTACTAGTTGTGGAAAACAAACCTAGAGAAGGTGAGGCTGTCTGAGCCAAAACCCCTTCATCTATTAGAGCAATGCATATCGCCATAAGTGTGGAGTTAGTTGGAAACAAGTATTAATCTACTCTAATTCCTGTGTCCTAGGGAATATAAGATCAATAATGTTTGATTAAGTAGATAAATGGGAACATAGCGAGCTACTGAGTCAAAACAAATAGTAGTGGATTTGGAAATCAGAATTTGATAATGGAGTCTATCACATAAGTAGATTGTGCAGGAATAAGTGGCTTCCTATATGTCTTAGAAGTATCTTAAGATCCCACCTAAGTTTTCCTCACAGGGATGAAACTCAACCATTAAAAGATCCATTCCTTTGGTATTTCAGAGTCTGTGTAGTAAAACAAATATCTGAGACTTGGTATGATAATGAGATTGATTTAAAAAGAGATAGAGGACTGGGGATATAGCCCAGTGGCTGCTTGGCAAGTACAAGTTCCTGAGTTTGATACCCTGTACCTGAAAGAAAGTAGAAAGAGAAAAAGAAAAAGAAAGGAAAGAAAGAGAAAGAAAGAAAGAAAGAAAGAAAGAAAGAAAGAAAGAAAGAAAGAAAGAAAGAAAGAAAGAAAGAAAGAAAGAAAGAGATGTAGTAAGCCCACTGAGTATTTTCTCCACTGATACACTTGCACAATTAGGAAATAATGTATATAACAGTGTGTCCAACAATATGGTTAATAGCAATCTGTTGGAGAAAACAAACTACAAGAACTTCTATGCATTATTGAAATGAATCAAGAAACTTTATTGATATACAATCATCTCTGAAGTTAATATTGTGAAGGAAGAAAGCAAGAAGTAGACTGTGTATAATGCATTAACCTTTGTGTAAAGAAAGGGAGGAAACAACGGCGTCTCCTCTTACCTGCTTTGTATACATAAGGCCACACTGGAACAAGGCACACGAAATCGATAGAAAAACAGGAAACAGGATACAGGAAATGCTATAGATGTGAACATGGTGACATTAAGACTTCTTAAGGTGCAGCCACAGAATTCATTTGGGATTCTCAATCCCAGCATGAATGAACACATCATACTTAAGTTAATAGAAGGATTTCAAGAAATAAAATGGACAGCTACTTTCTCTAAGTTCAGTGAGAAGAAGGTTTCGAACTAAATTGTGTTTAGACAAAATATCATGTCTGCAACTTGCAATAGGAGTAACTACTACAAAGACAATGATGTGTAGTGTATTAATTATTGTAGCTGTACTACTAACCTGTTTTGAAACTATCTCCTTGCTACGTCTTTCTCAATAAAAGTATTAAAATATAAAAAAGAAAAGAAATGGAAAGGCACCAAGAACAAGACAGCTATAGCCACCCAAGCCTTCCCCCTCCCCTCAGTCTCTAGAAATAGGAAATAAGTCCTGAGCCCCACAGCACTGTGTTCCTTCCCTGCAGTAGCACTCACTGGGCCTAGCTGATGCCAGCTCATCACCACACCTACCTCCATCATCAGTGGTTCTACCCAGGTCACAACACTGTTAATCCCTGGAGAGCAGAGTCCACGACTCTTCTTTTCCATCCCAGTAGTTCTAGGCATATATAAGAACTTTGAGTATAAATAAATTTCTGTTCAGTGAAATTGAATTTTTCCCACTGCCAAATCTATTTCTTCCTTCAAAACACTGAGCATGAGCCAGGGATTTCTCCTTCCTTCTCGAAAAACATTTTAGCATCCATTTAGTAAGACTACGCTGGTTGGTTTTTGAGATGGCTTTCACAGTCACCAGAAATGGACAGGGGCAGTCTCTCAGCCCTCACTCAGTGGTGATAGGGGAGGGGGACATGGTCTGCCATGTTGGGTAAAGGATCAAGTGAATTAAAGACCCTTGCCCATGACACCAGATAAAGTAGGGATACTGAATCTGCTGCCAGTGAACCCATGACTCCTGGTAGAGAGCCCAATTTTCACATTCTAAAAGGATAGTTATCATTCAGGTTTCACCTAAATAGATGCACTATGTAGCAGGATCTCACCAATGAGTGGACATAGGAATTGAAGGAACATATTTGTCTACTCGCTCATTCATCCATTGACAATCTACCAGGTTTTAGGTACAGTATAAGGCCTTAGAACTTCAGCAGTGAATACTTCAGGTCATGTTTAGTCAGGTAGGCAGCTATAGCAATATTATCAGCAATCCATTCAATCCATTTATGTTTGCAACCAATGTCTGAGTCTATAAAACCCCACAAAAGAAAGCCCAACAAAGAACCAAAACAACAAAATAAAAAACCACAGCAGCTATCCCCTCTGTGTGTGAGCCAGTACAGGCTGGTTGGAGCATCAAAGTCCTAGACAAATGGTCTGGTATTCAGGACAGAGCTCCAGACAGAAATCCAGTCTTACTACTTGAGCACAGCAGTAATCAAGGAGGTAAGGATTTGATGGGCAAGTAATTTCCCCCTCCTCATATCACACACCTGACCCAAGACAGTAAATCTCAGACTGCAGCATCTGAAGGACTGAGGCTGCTGATACTCTTCGTCAGGACTAGATCCAGGTACTAGGACAGCACTGAGCCCTCCTTGTGAGAAGATTGGGAAAGGCAGCACTGAGAAAGAAAGCCCTGGCATATAAGCACACTTACTCACATTTCACACAGGATCGGCGAAGCTTCCTCCCCTTATTCACATTTGCCTCATCTCCCAGGCTGTGTGCCCACCCTATTCCATTAACATTTTATCTTCTAGAGTGATGAAGCAAGCAGGCAAGAGCTATTAATCACAATGCAAAGTATTTTATTGATGTGCCTAGATTTACGTTCAAATTTACTTTTTAAAGTTACTGATGTTTTCAAATCTAGAAAATAGGGACTCATGTTAACAGGAAAGGTTCTTAACACTTCAACTTTCAAATTCTGTTTAGTACAGAAGGCTGGAGACTTCATACTGGTCATTCTTCCCATACCAGAGGGGAGTTACGTACCCATCTTTCCTTATAAAGAAAAATATGTATGATGAAACAGTGCTCTAAAAAGAGAAAAACATAATACAAATATGAGCAATTTTAGAAGCTGGGGAGATGGATCAGTGGAATATGCACTTCCCTGGCAAGCACAAGGGCCTGAGTTCAATCCCTGGTTCCACCAAAAAAAAAAAAATGAGCAATTTTAATTGTTATATTTCTAAATTGTACAAATGCAAGTCCCTTTGAGATGAATATGACTCCACCGCTCTCTTTGTAGAATCAAAGTGGGTACATAGAGAGAACATTGTTTGGGTGTTCTTAAAAGCTGTCTTGTTCATTATCTGTGACAATAATAGACTTCTTTTGAACTAGAATATCTTCCCATGTTAAAGATTTTTGTTTTGATACCAGAAGCAGGAATAAGACACAAAAGCAGTCAGTTTGCAAGGTTGAAGCAAGGCTGACTGCTTAGCTAATTCTGAATATTTTTAGCTCAACTCTACCACTTTCAAAGTATCTGAAGACAAGTACATATAGATTACAAGCTCAGAGAATGGCTGCAAAAATAATCAAAACATCACATGTAATATCAAGTAAAAAAAATTAGAGATTTTCTTACAGGGTAACAGGCAGTGTTTATGAGCAAGTAAAAAAAGCACACAAATGCAGAATTATTGATGTTAAGTCAAAAATCTCCCCCCTGAATTAATGCATATTATAGAATAATTCTAGAGAATGGAGGAACAAATTTCTTCCCTCCAGATACTCCCATAATGCAGAGTTAAATCTCTTATCTTTTTGTTCAGCAAATAGTTTTTACTGAAAATCTATCAGGATGTAAGTATTAATCAAAGTGTTGAGAATTCAACAATTAACAAGACAAAGGATCTATCTTTGGTAAAGTCTGATTTTGTGGAGTTGTGTACCTAGTAGGAGATGTAAGGATATATCTGCTAGAATGTTATGTAATGATAAATATTACATGAAAATAGGGACACAGTAGAGAAATAGAGTTATGTGCCCTTAGGTGACTTTCCAGAGTGAATCTACTGCTGTTTGATATGTATGTTTGTGCCTGAGTCCTGTCTGCCTGTGATTAGTGATATGAATGGAGACAGAACATGAGAGTCTCTGCCTGGAATCTAGAAAGATATGGTATACGTGGATGGACAATAACATGGTACTTCATTTCTTTAATGGGATGCAGCAAAACGGTTTCTGTGCCTTAAAACAGAACAGTACCCTTGAAAAAGCCACATGTCATTATTGTAGAAAGCAAAATCAGAAAGAAAAATAATTTATTCATAACTCTATATGACTTACTCATAATTATTAACATTTTGATAAATTTCCTCTAAGGAATTGTTTTAAAAAAGAGAGAGAAATAAAGAGTGAGGAGTTACCTTAGAACCAGTTGTCAGGGAAAATCACTCTAAGGAGCAGTATTTTGGGGGGAAATCTGACTCAGCATGTGCTCAGGAAGGGACTTTACTCAAAGAGGGAAAACAGAGGAGAGATTTTAGCCAGGCTATGATACACACATTCTCAACAGCAAGAAAGTTAGAGGTCCTAGAGAAACAAGGAGGAGGAGAAGTCAAGGAGGCAGGATGATGGGCTGCACAGGTGGTAGGCAGAGTAATAGCACCACCTCGCTTCAGTGGGAAAAGACCAGTCAGTTTCCAGTGCTGTGAATAAGTTGTACAGAGACCAAAGGGAAAACTAGTGGGTGGGTTGGGAGCCATGACAACCATCCAAGGCTGAGATGATGCTGGCTTGGGTGATGATGGTGGCAGCAGAAGAGATGGGCAGGAGTTAGATTTTTGGTACTGCTTGAATGTACAGCTAATGGGATTTCCAGTTGTATCCAATGTGGAATACAGAACACTTCAGGAATGGCTCCAACAGATGGGTTTGGAAAGTTAGAGCTAGCATTTACAAAAAAGGGGACGAATTTAAAAGTAGTATGAAGAAGGACCATGGTATCTGAATGCTGCCCATGCAAAATTTCGACTATGTGTTAGCCATCCAATGGGAGACAGTTCAAGGTCTTGAATAGAAATATTAGCTGGATTAAATCTTTTCTCATGCTAATAAAGATCTGAGAAGTCCTTTGAAAAGGAGGAGAGACCAAAATGGAAAACTGAAATCTTCAAAAGCAGAATTAGTAATATTTCTGCAGGATCTTCTGAAACCATGGGGCAAATAGTCAAATACCACTAAGGGTAGCTCTCTCTCTCTCCTCTCTCTCCTCTCTCTCTCTCTTTGGGCTGCCTAGAAACCTAGGAACCTATAAACTTAGGAACTTAGGAACCTAGAAACCTAGGAACCTAGAAACCTAGAACCCAAGAACCTAGAAACCTAGGAACCTAGAAACCTAGAACCTAAGAACCTGGAAACTTAGGAACCTAGAAACCTAGGCCAATGAAAAGAAGAGAAAGCAGAGGAGAGGTCTTAGCCAGGCTGTGATGCACATGTTCCAAAAAAAGGAAGGAAGCCACAGGTCCTTGAGCAACAAGGCAGAGGGTCAGTCAGGGAAGCAGGAGATCTTCCTATTGGCCACACTTTCAAGAGTTCCTACCTCACCAGTGGAAGCTCAGGATGCAGAGTACATGTGCCTGCATGGGGCCAGTACCATCTGACTCCACTGCTGTGTTCCTCAGGCTGCCCTGCTGGGAGTGTGCTGTTTGAAAGGAGGGTATACATCATGGGCTCCCTCATGCTTAGGGCTAGAGAGTGGAAGAGAGGAGGAGCCTTAGACTCTGAAGACACCTTGGCGAGGGGCTGCCTCCTCAGTTTGTGAGTGCAGCATGCTGTCTATTTCTGTTAAAATCCTCCAACAATAAGGGACAAGAAACCAATACACAAGGCATCACTGCCCTATTTCACAGATTGTCTTATTTCACAGTGACTCTCTTGTGCTGAGCTGAGCCACAAAGCTCAGAGGCGAAATCGATTGAGAAAGTGTAAGCGCCCAATCTATGGCATCAGATGAGAATTTAAAATAAATGCCCACAAGGTGGTAGAATCACTACAAATACAATTGTTTAGCATCTCAAAATAAGTTTAAAATTTTGATTCCCTTTTGCTATTGGTATCACCGATCTACAGGCAAAAACTTAGGCCTCACAAACTTGAAAATGTGTGATGTAGTTTAAGAGATCTTTGTAACCAAGTAAACTAATAAGAACTCCCAGAAACAAAAACTGACTTTTAAATGATCAAAAACAGGTTAAAAGCTTAGGCTTATAATAGGACACTGCACATAAACTCTAGTAAGGAACCATAAGGCCCCAGATGAGATTGACTTGGAAGAGTAAAGTCTGTGCCCTGTTGAAGGGTCGAGGAGGGATCTCAGGCCAGAGTTGGATTGCAAGTGAGTGTCCTCTTCAAAAGCAGTTAACGCTGTGCATTGATGGTTTGCTCATTTCCCCTCCACTTGGGACAAATAGAGCTGGTCTTAAAGTTGCATGGATGTGCTCATACATTGCAATATTTTACTACTTCTTAAGGGTGAGGGACCCTTGAATGTCCTGTGTCTCAGAGTCAAGCTTCGCTTCTGATGGAAGGATTACAACTGGGGTACAGGATTGGGGGTGAGTGGGAACTGAGCAGTAGTGCTCATCTCAGGTCTGTTGGCTTTCACCTTTCACTTCTACACAATGAAATCCCAGGAAAGGAAATGCACAGATGCAGCAGCACATGCCTAGGACACTCACTGCCCGGAGCATCTTATAGATATGTATGATCGCAGTCATTTCCTTTTCCAGTAGAGAAGGACAATGCAGGATGGTGATAAAGGCAAATGTGTTGGGGCTGAGGTGGCTTTTAATTTTTTTCACAATAAAACGGTCCTTTATTTATACTTTTGCAAAGTTAGTAAAACACGACACAAGGTTGCCTAGAGACTAATAGCTGACCTTAACCAGACAGGATGTTTATCTCAGCACTGAGGTAGCTTGTTTGCTTTAGGCAGTGAGGCCTCCTCCTAACTACACACATTTGATCAATTTCTGAGCTTCCTGGCTCCCTACATATCTCCTTTTTTGTTTTGTTTTGTTAGAAATGGGCGTTCCATTGCAATTAGAGAGGCTGTATTTGGAGAAGTCTCTACAGGACCTTCTAATATTTGATGCTAGTCCAAAGATTGTAGGTCCTTGAATTCAGCAAAATAACCCAATATAGTCCAATAATCCATAGTAATAATGAGTTAGTTACCAGCATCACTGGTAATTGTCAGAAGCTGACTTGAGCCTTTTACAGCTTAGTATACTAATATAGCATTATTTTTTATCCTCGTGATTACACTTTTCTAAAGCAAGACCTATGTAACTAAGAATGAAACCTTTGCTATTTGACAAGATCAGTCAAATCTCCTCAGGATTTACCCTGGAACCATGTACAGTACCTTGAGATCTTTGGTAAGTGTCAGCCTTCTGGCTGAGTCACGGCCATTGCTTGACCAATTTGCTCTCTGCGAAATCTGGAGAGAGATTTTTCTTTCTAGGTGACTCTCTTTAGACACACTGCACATCACTTTCGTTTGTGGCCCTATAATCTCCTTGATCAGAAAATTTGAGACACCACTGAATTACAAGATGTCACAGCAGAGGTTCTCTTATGTCCTAAGTCCTCACTGACCTTGAAGGGCTAAAGTGAAAATACTGGCTATCCTTTTAGCCCATGTATCTCAATCCAGCTTTTTGGAATTTTCCCAAAAGAACTAAAATCATCTATCATAGTGATATGCATGCATCTGTGTTTATAGCATAACAATTTGTGATAGCCAAAACTTGGAAACAGCCAAAATGCCTGTCACTTGAAGAATGGATGTAAAAGATGTGGTGTTTTTGAACAATGGATATTACTCAGGTACAAAGAAAAATAAACTCAAAGACTTCATAGATAAGTGGATGCCACTTGAAGCTATACTCATAAGTGAAATAAACCAGACCCATATGTGTAAATATTGTATCATATTGTCTCCTTAGTGTAAGAATCCAAAAGAAGAAATAAAAATTGAGAGGAATAACACAGTTAAATGGAAAGCAAGAATTTAAGGATTAAACAACAAAGAGAGAGAAAGGAGAAAAGTTAAGAAGTATGGTAAGGGCAAAACCATACATTTATGTAAACACAAGGGTTAAGACAATGGTCCTTAAGTGGATTTTAAAAGAGGGAAAAGAATTTTGAGGGGACAGAGTTTAGTTCATTGAAGAAACAAAAAATTTTATCAGAATAATTCCATTTCAATTCCCAAACAAAAGCAGAAAAAAAGAAATCACTGAGGTTCTTTTCTTCTTCTTCTTCTTCTTCTTCTTCTTCTTCTTCTTCTGCTTCTGCTTCTGCTTCTGCTTGCTTCTTCTTCTTCTTTTCTTCTTCTGCTTCTGCTTCTTCTTCTTCTTCTTCTTCTTCTGCTGCTGCTGCTGCTGCTGCTTCTGCTTCTTCTTTCTTTGTTCTTCTTCCTCTTCTTCTTCCTCTTCTTCCTCTTTTTCTTCTTCTGCTTCTTCTTTCTTCTTCTTCCTCTTCTTCTTCTGCTTCTTCTTCCACTTCTTCTTCTTCTGCTGCTGCTGCTGCTTCTATTTCTTCTTCTGCTTCTTCTTTCTTCTTTCTTCTTTCTTCTTCTTCTTCTTTTCTTCTCCTTCTCCTCCTTATTCTTTGTGTGTCTATGTAGAGTCTCACTATGCAGCTCAGACTCATAGTGATCCTCCTGTTTTCTGCCTCCCTAAAGCTGCGATTATGGACATGCACCACTATTAGTGGATTCCACCACCAGCTCAGCATGCCTGGGGGTGGACCTGGTGCAGTATGCAATGCCAGAGATGGAACCTTGGCCCCTGCACTTACCTAAGCAAATGCTAAGCCCATTGAGCTATCTTGCCAGCCCTCTTGAGCTTCTTTCTTTCTTCGTTCCATCCTTCCTTCCTTTCTTTCTTTCTTTTTTAATGTACGTGGTTCAATATCTCACTAGACAGCTCAGACTCAAAGTGATCCTCCTGTTTCAGCCTCCCCAGCACTGAGATTACAGGAGTGTACCACCACATCTGGTCTTGGCGGCTGACTCAGTGCACCTGGGGCAAGGTCGGCATGGCATGTGGTGCCGGGGATTGAATTCCAGTCCTTGCACTTGCCTATGCAGGCACTTAGACTACTAAGCTATCTCCACATGAGTTTCTTCCTTTCTTCCTTTTCTTCCTTCCTCTCTCCTTTTCTTCCTTTTTTAAAAGATGAAAACATACTACCATGGTTTTTTTAAAGATAAATTTCATCTAGCATGTTCCCGACACTGTGCTTTCACCTTTGGCGTGCTGTGCCTGTACAGCCATTCCCCTCATTGGCTGTGTGAATCACTTGAAGGTCTATTCATTGCACTTTCCCTATCCTGATCACATATGTTAATATGTCCATTGGAGCAGAAAAGCAGAGAGAAGAATAAAGCAGAGACAAAACTGCCATATTATTGGTATAGTTGGGCTAATTGAAACTATTAATTAAAATCACATGAGCCAAAAGGATCTCATGAGCCAAAAGGATCTCCTAAGCCAAAAAGATGTTTAAAAAAAAAAAAGACACAAAGTACTCATTCTCAAGCCTTGAGGAAGTGAAGGTGGAAAACTCCCTTCCCATTCACACTTTGGTTTTCCAGAGTTCATCCTTTCTCTGCCAAAACAGCTGAGAGGAGGGTTGGCTCTTCGCCCACACTTGGAAAAGCAAGGCAAAGAAAGACCCTGTTTTCGCAGTCAGGTATCAGAATGACACCCTGTTCAGTCTCTAGAATACCAGTCGGGCTTTATAGTGCCTATTTTCCTCCTCAGCCTATGATCCAAATCTCTCCATATGGAAAAGGACCTACTCTGTGAGGGCCTGAGGACCCTCTTGTCTCCTCTCCATGGTAGAAAAGGAGCTTGGATGTGGGTCAAAAAACCCACATCCAAACTTTAGAACAAGCTCTGAGGCCTTCTGCTCCAAGCTCTGTATTGCACAGACCACAAACAGAGCAAGCCATCCCCCACACTCCCTTGCCATGGCCAGGCCCTGTTTTCCCACAGCTGGAGCAAAAATAAAGGGACCACCTACTCCCTCTAAATCTTCTGCTTCATGCCAGCATTGTCACCATTTAATCCCTCTCCATGTTCCTTTGTCCAGTGCTCTTTCACCATGCACACCTCTACCAGTCCTGCTGAGGAGTGTCAACTGCAGAACTGACTGTCAGCGAGTAGAGTCTGGCAGTGAGGAGGTGGGTGCTGAAGTGAGGAATATCCTCCTGACCCCACTACCATTAGCAGCAATGACAAGCAGGAGAAACAACACAACCCTGGGCTAATTGGCCAGAAGTGCCATGTGCCAGCAAGCAGCCCTGGAGAAGAACATGACTCCTGTCCCTCTGGTTATTGCGTCTTATCTTACCAGTTGGCAATCCCCCATCTCAAACAAAGAGTCTCCTTTCAGCCCATCACAGCTCCCCAGAACACACCTGCCTACCTTGGCTATTATGGACTCTTTCCAGTACCCTCAGCCATCCTTTTTAGTTATAATCATCTGTGCTTTCTAAGCTGGTTATTAACCATCACTGCTGAGAGCAGGCTGGCTGCTAAATTAGTTGGAACTCCCTGTCCCTGTACTCCTCATACTTACTTCCCTTCCTGTCGCAGAGGATTTGTGATCAGGAACAAGTGTGCGATGACAGTCTGCAGCCGGTGGTACTCAGATCCACCTGACTCCTCTCTCTCGCTGGATGATCCTGGGTGTAAGGGTGAATATGGTCTGTACCTCTGGCAAGAGGAAGTAATAGACAACGAGTCATCATTTCTCTACCTCTCTGAGGTTATGCAAATGGCATTCTCAAAACCAGAAGGCCTCAGAAAGCATTGTTTTATGCAACCTGCTTATTGCTGGTCGAGTGGCTCTTTGCCTTGGCAGATTTCTTTGAAGATTTTGAACATTCACATTGTTAAAAAAAATTCTTATTCATTACCCACATACCTAGTATAGATACGACAGTCTTGGAAACAATAAATAGTTCTTGGGACGTGGGGCGATAGCTCAGCAATCTAAGCACACGCCTGGCAAGCAGAAAGGACCCGGTGTCTATCCCTAGTACCACATACTGTGCAAGTCCTGGGCACAGTGCTGTCCTGAGACCAGGCATGGTGATGCGCACCTGTAATCTCAGTGCTCAGGAGCCTGACATAGGAGGATCACTACAAGTCCAAGATGCATAGAAAGACTCTGTAGCAAATAAATTATTAATTAATTCTTAAAAATCAAATTAAATGGTTCTTGGATTCATTTTGGGTGCTACCACCCATAAAAGGGGAAGATATCCAGTTGGAAATGAGCCATCCCTACCAGATCTTATGGAAATAATGAATGAAGGGGATTTCCTTTCTTTTTCCCAGGAAGCAGAACTTTATACCCTCTTAGGACATAGAAGTAGCATCCTCTAGGATTTTCCCAAAGGCCAAAGCTCATAATTCTTATTTTCCAGCTGAAAAATTCAATGGGTCAAACTTAAGCAAAGTAACTTCTGAACACTTGATAATCTCAACGGTCCAGCTCCATCTATTTTTCTATATTGCTTCTCAGCCTTTGTTTATAAAATGAACAATTAAATGTAAAGCATTCTTACTGTTAAGTCCCATATTCTCCCACTTTTAGGATTTGCTCACTCTGTCTACAGAGTTCTTCCTCACTTTTTGGCCCAGTACTGCAGGTCTGTAACCCATTGTTCTTCAAGGATAGCAGGAGACAGAAATTGATTCAAGAAAAATTTATTGGAAAGATAGGATATCTTATGACAACCCTGGCACTAAACACAACCAGACCTTACAAAGAGCCAGAATAAGGAGGTGGAAAGCGGTAGAAAACCATGGAGAACCTGCACTGTAACATCAAGAAACTCAGTTGTGCCCCAAATTTTCTGATCAAGGAGATTATGCAGCCACAGAGGAAAGAGATTGATGATCTATAGTGTGCCTGGGGAGAGTCACATGGAGAGAAAACTTTCTCTCAGGCTCTCACAGAGAGCAAACTGGTCAAGCATTGGCCGTGACTCATCCACATGGATGACACAGACAAAAGATCTACAGGGTAAGGTACAGGATTACAAGATAAACCCTGAGGGGACTTCAATGACCTCATCAGAAACAAAAGCTACATGTTCTGTTATATAGGTCTTGCTCTATCTTGGTCTTAACCATTCATCAGAAAAGTATAAAAATGAGATATGTAACGTGGGGCCATAACAATAAGTTGAGCTGTAAATGGCTATAGTCAACAACTCCTTCAGATAACTCGCTATTATGGTGGAATGCTGGACTGTGTTGGATTGTGTCGCCGAGTTCAGGCACCTAAAATGGTTTAATGACAAGGGAGTGCCCGTCTTTGACAGGTCTAGACAAAAAAAACAGGGATACAAAGGAAGAACCATGATGTGTTTGTAGAAACAGTACAGTTAGGATAAATATGCAGTGCTTCTGCATAGTTCTACAAGAAGCAAGATTTGCACTAATAGTGGTTGTACAAGATATTATGTCTGCTTCTAGTACTATTGACCACCTCTAGGAAGATAACAAGGTAGAAAGTATTAATTACTGAACCTGTGATATAATTCAGCTATAAAAAATAAGTATACAACTACACTCTCTTAATTCACTGATTAGAGACATCTACTATGGTAATGTCTCTAAGTATAATATCATGTATGCACCTTGTACAATACGAAAACAGTTTGCAATGTATTAATTTACCGAATCTGTCCAGTCAATTTGTCTTGAAACTGTCTCATTGTTATTTGCTGTTCAGTAAAACTAAAAATAAAGAAAAGGAAAACCATGATGCCAGTCTCTTACTCTAGTCTTTCCCATGAGTCTGATCCATTGCCATGGTCCTTTTCTTGTTGTGGAGCTTATGTTCCAGACACCCCCATAGTAAGTGAAAATCGGTAAAGTAGCGACTTTGTATTTATTTTAGTATATATATATATATATATATATATATATATATATATCTTTGCAAACCCTTCCCACGCTCTTATAAATATTTTCCTCAGCTTTAAAAACATATCTAATGTTCTTAACCATTTTATGAATTCAAATATCTATGCAATTTTAATAACTACATATACTGTACACTATTACAAAATCCCGCGATATAGCAAAAAACCTGTGATAAATAATATGGATTAATATTTTTTGAAAACCTGCGAAGCTGTGCAAGACTGGCAGACAACCCCAAAGTTGGCAACATCATAACACCAGCCCAAATTCCAGCTCCTTATTAAAGCCACCACTTGTAGGTGACAACATGATGTCCTTTCCTGCCAAATACCATCCCTTCTACCTTTTCTTCCTGTAACAGACACTATTCACTCTCAGGTCAAGAAGCAGGCATTGATCTGCCCTAATCCAAACACAGTGACTTACTCACTTTGTCCTGAATGTGACAACTGCTAAAATGTAAGATACTCTGAGCTAAAGAGCTGAGCTTCGGAAGGAATCACAGATCTTATCACTTATTGGGCACTTCTGAAAGTCTCTAGTAAGATACTGTAAGAACACCCAGGTATAGTCTTGATGAACCACATAAAGAAATATCAAGATGTAATATGATGGGGCTTGGGACAGCATCCTAAGAATCAATCCCACTATCTTCAGTCCATTTTCTGCTACTGTAACAAAATAATACCAATTGGATAAATTATAAACAATAGTTTTTTTGGCTCAAGGTTCTGGAGTCTGGAAAGTCCCCACATCTGGTGAGGCACTTTGAGCTGCATGGAAGCATGGAAGAAATCAGTATGTGTGGGACAAATAGAAAACCAGACCAAGCACCTCATTGTTCCCAGGAATCCATTCCTGTCATAACGACATCAGCTCATGAAGGTAGACATGTCCTCATCTAATCACCACTTAAAGGTCCCACCTCTTGACATGGTCACAGTAATTAAGCTTCTACATGAGTTTTTAAGGGGTTGTCTAAAGCACAGTATGCACATTCATGGTTCCCAGGAGTTGCCCTGTGCCTGGCCTTCTACGTCTTCTTCTGTGAGTTGCCTCAGGAGCCTAGCAAGCATCTTGTGCTCAGGCTGAGGCTAGTGTACAACCCATGAGACATAGTGCACACAAACTTCATTGTGTGTTTAAACATAAAATTTTATTTTATGATACTCATCATCTCTAGATTGCATTATCCCTACTTGGCCACATAACTGCTTTCCCCTGAGTCTAAAAGATTCTAAAAAACAATGATCATACATCATTGCTTTTTTTAATGTCCTTAAATCCCCTAGCAGGGAACAGAAGCTCTTATAATATGTTTAACACATACATGAATGAATGAATGAATGAATGAATGAATGAATGAATGAATGAATGAATATACCTGTTGTCCTATTTCCAAGGCTTATACTTTATGAATTCTGGAAATATCTACAAATTATAAATAAAAGAGTTAATTGCTGCCCAAATAACTGCTTTGAAGGATGGATGATATAGTCTTCTATGTGGGACCTGAGTTCCTCTCGCCACTTTTCTTCTGCATGTCTGTGCCCAGTTGGAATGTGTGGGGTAGGGTGATGTAAGCTTTTATTTAATAAACCTAGGCTTGGACAGGCATCCAAGAAAAGAGATTTAAAAAAATCTTTACTCAGCATCAAGCATCTTAGTAGTCTATTTTCTGAAACACAGAATAAAGGGAAACAGCCTACCTAATTCTCCTTGTAAAATGCATGAACGCAGCTCCTAATAGAGTACACCCTGTTGCATTCTGAGTAGAACAGTGAGCCAGGGGATAGGTTCCTTGGTGGTAATGTTAAGGTCATTGTGAGCACCGGCCCCTGTAAGTGGTTGCTCTTCAGCCACACCAAAATAGAGTCCTGTTCAGAGCTTTTGGGAAGTGCACCTGAAAAGGACTGAGCTGCCTGTAGGCTCTTACGAAAATAAGATGCACATCCTATGGCTCAAGAAGTGTCCAAAATACAGCCAATTCACACCTCTTGGGCTTTGCAGAACCTGTGGTTGTATCTGTTTGCTTCTGTAAATCCTTAAAGCTCTAGGAAAACTTCATTGGAAATTTTAAAACAGAAATGGGATTGGAGTCCTGAGAATCTTAGTTAACCCATAGCTGCACATTAGCTTCTGCTCCTCCCACCCCTGGCAGCTGAAATCTCCTTGGGAAGACGCAAGTGTGCCATTCCTTGGTTGAGATACATCTCTCCAGGCCCAGGAGAGGCTGAAGACTCTCAGAGCCCAAGCTATCTTTTGATCTCCCTCATCATTGCCAGAGTCCAAGGCTGGCAGGTCTGAGCTCTGAATTTTAAAATGAGCTTCACTGCCCCTTTCCTTAGTGACATTCCTTGCCTTTAGCTTGCTCTAAACAAGCAATGAGACCACCTGTTGGACATCACTGGGTAGGCCCCAGCTTAATCACTATGTCACACTCTCTCCAGACCCTAGCAGCCCTTTGTCTCACCCACATGTTTGCCATTTGACAGAGCTGTCTCTCGTGGGACCATTTAGCTGTGACATTTTCCCAGCCTGTCTTCTCCTTGTCAACTTGACACCAGGCACACTGTGAGAGGAAGTGAGAGGAAGATGGCAGAGCCTGCAGATGCACACACACCCATGGAGAGGAGAAGACCACGAGCCACTGGAAGAGCTGCACTGAACTCAGCTCAAACCAAGATGTGCCTCGTAACAGCAGCAACTCAGCTGTGTGCATTTGCCAGTAAGCAGTCATGGGAAGGTTGGGGCTGTTTACACACACCTCCCCAGGCTCTCTACAGACTCTTTGATCAGGACTCCACTGGGGCGTGGCTGAAGAGAAGCCATTTAGAGGCAGCAGCACTCTCATTGGCCTTAATGCCCCCCAAGACCCCACCTCCAGTTGGCCCTTTCAGTGTCAACACCCATGTCCACCTGGCATATTTACAGCACACTGAACTTGGCTTTTCACTGAGCAAGCCCTGATCTGTTGCACCTCTCTGCCTCTGCCAAGCTGTTATTTTTTGCCCAGCAAGCGACCCTTGCCTTTTCTCTATTTATCAATCAAAAGAGGTCATTTCTTTAAAAGTTAGCTCAATTTACTCCTCACCTGGCATGCTCCAGACACTGTCAGATGCACCCAATTGCAGCTCGCCCTGGCCTCCAGCTGCAAACCCCCGGCTGTCCTGTGTCTGTCCTTTGATGTTTTCATCTACCAGAAGGACTCTGTAGACCTTAGAGGCACCAAAAAAATGGCTTTTCTGTATTCTCAGCACTTAACACTGCTTCTGTCATATAGAATTTATAAAAAGCAGAAATGTCTTGAAAAACGAAGGAAGCCTTTCATGCTTTCATGTTGAAAGAGTCTTCCTTTACTTGTGGCCTATGTGTAACAACATATTTCATTGAACAGTGTAAAATACTGTCTCATTTTCCTCCTGGAGAAGCCCAAACAGTGTATACAGTAAGCCCTCCTCATAGTGGTCCTGGCTTCCTTCCCCCATTGTCATAGAGACAGACACACACCCTTGCTGCTCACATAGATAGTCCACCCCTGGACCACAGCAGTGAGTTCAGGGATGGACACGGGGCACAAGTAAGTCCAATTAGAGCCTTTTGTAAGATATATAACCCCTCAGAAAAGTCTTTTTTCTTAGATTGTAAATTATAAGATAGATTTAGACTCCTCAGCCATGAAAAAGAATAAAGTGCAGTCATTTATAGGTAAATGAATGCAACACAAGACCATACTGATAGGTGAAATAAATCAGGCCCGTATTGTAAACATTGTGTTGTCTCACTCGCATGAAATAGCAAACAGGTAAATAAGATCCAAAATGTACAGAGGATTATGTGAAGTGGGAAGAAACTGTTCAAAAGAGAAGACAAACTGTAATGGGGAAAGGGGAAATGAAGAAAGGAAAAAATATATGCATACACAGGAGAGTTAAGATTGTTACACAGCTAGCTTTCTCTTGGTTCATTAAAAAGAAAAGTTTATGCCAGTATTATATAGACAAGGCATCATGTCTGTATCTTCTACGCTGAATAACTACTAGAAAGACAATATACATTGTATCAAATATTGTAACTGTCCTAACAACTTGTTTTCAAACTGGGTTTCACTGTTATGTTTTTTTTTATTAATTTATTTATTTATATGTATTTGGAACAGGGTCTCACTACGCAACTTGGACTCATAGTGATCCTCCTGTTTTCAGTTTTCAGCCTCCCCAGCGCTGAGAGTACAGGGGTACGCCACTATTTCCAGTGTCTTGACTGACCTGTGCCAGTTCAGCATGCCCAGGGGCAGGGCTGGTACTGCACACGGTGCTGGAGATTAAACCCTGGTCCCTGCACTTGCCTAAGCAGGCACTTCGTCCACTGAGCTATCTCGCTAGCCCTTGTTTATATTTTTTAAAAAGGAAAGAACAATTGGGATGGGTGAAAGGAGAAAAGAAGAAAGAGAAACTTAGAGATAGATAGATAATCACTAAGATAATTGTATTGCTAATTTCTATTGGTTTATTGGAAGGAACAGTTACTGCTTAATGGTTCAATCAGTCTTGCAATCTTGCATGCCTCTATCTGAGCAACGACTGTGAAGATACCAGTAGGCAATTAACAACCGCTGTTA
>PVKA01018856.1:27701-43179 GCA_004027165.1 Ctenomys sociabilis
TTTTTTTTTTTTTTTTTTTTTTTTTTTTTTTTTTTTTTTTTTTTTTTTTTTTTTTTTTTTTTTTTTTTTTTTTTTTTTTTTTTTTTTTTTTTTTTTTTTTTTTTTTTTTTTTTTTTTTTTTTTTTTTTTTTTTTTTTTTTTTGGTCAGTGTTTTTTTTTCCCCTTTACAATAAAATGTTTACAAAAAGATAGATTTGGAGTTGTTAATGGCTGTTTTTTAATTCCTCTTGAGTATGATCCCAGAGCACAAGGGAGAACAGATGTGGAGCTTCAGAGAGATGTAGGGCAGGGCATTAGCACATCGCTGCAGTGCCCAGACCCAGCTGTGCCTTGGTCAGGCTGTTCCCGCCCTTCCTGGTTATTGGGCTTTGAAGCCAAAAGTCCCTCCCAATACTTTTATACCTTTTCCCCTGTGCAACTACTCAGAGTTGAATTTTTGACATTTGCAATCAAAAGAAGACTGATGGACACTAATTTTCCCAGCCATAAAGTGAGACTTTCTCCTCCACCACTAGAACTCTTGCCTCATTTATTTAAAATGATAAAACTTATTTTGGAAAAACTTATTGGCCTTCCATGATCTCAGTCAAGGTAGTATTTGTTGCTCCCAGAGCTTATCTGACACCAACAAGATTTGTATAAAAGAGAACAAAGCATCTTAACACATTTAATAATTATTCTCAGAGGAATCCAAATTGTTCATTGTCATAATTGAAATATTAAAGATCATTTTAAAAGTAATATCTTCATAAAACGATAATGCTTTTGGAAGGACACATAGGAGAATACCTTATGACCTTGAAGTGTGTGAAGAAATATTAAGTGGAATATAAAAAGCTCTAACAATAAAGAGGAGGAAACAGATAAATTAGACCACATGAGAATTAAGAAATTTTTCCAAAAATGTCAGAAGAGAGCCAAAACTTACGGTACAAAATTGTAGTAGGAAATATTTGTAATCCAGTTATCTGTTATAAGACTTACATCCAGAATGAAGAACTGCTACAATCAACAAGAAAAGCATAGACAACTCAACTGGAAAAAAATGTGCAAAAGAGAATATTAAGTGGTGAATAGGATTTATTTTTGCTTTTTATCTTGTTTTTTGCAGCATCGGGGATTGAACTCGGGGTCTTGCACTTGCCAGGACCTTGCACTGAGCTGTCTCCCCAGTCCGAGGATTTGAAGATGTCAAGCAACAGTAATGATCAGAGAAATGTGTATGAAAACTACAGTGAGATGCCACTTCAAATCCCCCAGAATGGCAAATGAAAGCGAGAGTGGTGTGAGGTAAGGGGAAAGTATGGAGCAACTGGGACTCTTGGTGGGAGCGACGGGTAGCAGACCACCCCTTGGGGAAATTGTTTTAAGTATTTAGTGAAGGTAGGCCTTTTTACTGTGAGGTACTAGCACAGCTCTGCATCTGACTGAAAGCAGGATTCTTGAGCGTGTTTACGCTGTGTCAACTTCCTGAACTGTACAGCTGTGGGCTTGCACCTTCTGCATATAGGCCACCTCGATGACATCAGGCTAACAGTGGCACTCTAGGTCCAAGGCACTTGGCAAGAGCAGCAAAATCAAGCCAGTATCCTCTAAATCAGTCAGTGCCAGTTTCTGTACCCTGAACCTCAGAACCCTGACACTATGGCCCCCACATTTTTCTATGTTTGACTAAAAACATTAGTTTTCAACTATCAACTAAATATTAGTTGATAGTTGACTAAAAACTTGTATACCTGAAGTAGCGAAACTGTATCTTTTGTCAATATTCTGATTATGAAGATGGGTGGCCTTATATTTAGTGACAGTAATGGAAACTTATTCTCTTAGTAAGTTACTTTTGATACAGGCGTACACAGTTTGTGATTCGAGTGTCTACACAAAGGCAGCTGATGTAATGGTTAACTACTTCAACGCTGATGCTGAAGAGCCTGGATTGGGGGTCCCGGCTTGTGTATGCACTGGCTAGCTGACCTCTGACCTTGAACAAGGTCCTTAACCTCTGTCTCCTCATTTTTTTAAGAAGAGGAAAGGTTTAGTTAACTCATAGCTTGTAGAGTTTTCAGTCCATAATTGGCAGGCTCCAAGGCAAGGTGGCTTGGCAGAGAGGAAGAGTTCATGGTGGGCAGAAGGTAAAAAAGCAGGGAAGAGGCCAGACAAGCCTCTATCTGTCCCTTATATTGTATCCAGGCTACCGCAACTGTGGTGGCACCACACGAAATAGGGATAATACTGTCCTTAGAAATGTTATGCGGAAATACATGTAAAACATTTGAAAGCACTGGTCATCATTATAGCTATTAACATGAAAGATCCTTGGGACCTGGGATCATTCATGCAATAACCTCTGGCCTGAGGCAGGAGCAACATAACAAAAGGAGTTTCTGAAAACCATAAAGGTCTATTCTGTTTGCACTGGGCTCTCATTGTAGAGGGAAACGGTAGAGACACTGCGTGAGTATCCATGTCCCTCTTCCAACGACCTTCCACTGTGGGTCCTCCTAGTCCACGCTGCCCTTCCTGCTCACGCTGTGTGGTGAGAATGACCTAACGATACACTCCTCTGGCCTCACCATGGCCTTGATGCCCAGACCCCGAAATATACTTCCCAAGGTCTTGTTTCAATGGTGGCTGACAGCCAGACTCGGGGACTGCAGCAACAGCCACACAGGTGAATTATTGTTCCAGTGGTTCCTCTCCCTCCTGCTCAATGTTCAACCAACCCTTATCCATCCTAGGGGCCTCTAGCACCCCACCCTTTACCCTGGATCTCAGACCCAAAAACCTGGAATTACAGGCCCACTTCCAGGGGCTGCCTTTAATCTTGTTCTTACCCTTTGCTCAGTTCTGTGATTTATGGGTGTCTTCTGCAGTTTGCTCTTTGTCTCTCTACGGCCATTTGCATTCTTCTCTTTCTGATCCTAGTTTGAGCTCTGATCTCTGGTTTTTTGGGGGTTTTTTTTTGGATTTTTTTTTTTTTCTGATCTTCCTCTTTAAAAGAATCTTGGATCCGGGCATAGTGACACACACCTGTAATATCAACACTCTGTGAGGCCAAGGCAGAAAAATCACAAGTTCAAGCCTAGCCTTGAAAACTTGCAAGTTGGCAAGACCCTGTCTTAAAATAAAAAGATAAAAGTTACTGAGCTGTAGCTCAATGCAAAAGCCTACATTCAATCCCCAATACAACAAATACATACACACATACATGCATAATAAAAGCACTGGGGACATTAAAATATCCTAAATTTGTAAGGAAATGTTAAGAACAAATGAGTCATAGTATATTTACAGACAGGCAGACAGACAGACACACACACCCATGGCACTAGTCTCAAAAAAGAAAGCTATCTTTGGTTAGGAAAATACCCCTGTGTCTGAGTCTACTTGTGCTGCTATAATAGAACACTTGAAGCTGGGTTATTTATAAACAATGGAAATTTATTCTCTTAATATTCTGGAGTCCAGGAAGTCTGTGATCAAGAGGTTAGCAGGGTAGCCTAGGTCTGTTTTCTTTGTTTCCAAGATGAATCTTTGGTTGTTGTATCCTTAGGAGAGCTAAACTACCATGTAGCTCTTTTTCACATAACATAAAAGTACAAGAGAGAGAGAGCCCTTCCCACAGAGCCATTTATAATAGCATTAATCCACTCATTGAGAGATCAGCCCTCAAAACCTAATCAACTCTCATTAGGTTCCACCTCCTAATACCAATGCACTGGGGATAATACTTCCAACATATGAATTCTGAGGAGCCAAAAACATTCCAAGCTGGAATATCTCCTGAAAGTTGAGAATGGGCCTCGAGGGCTTGATTTGAAGATTGACAGTCAAAGACAGCTGGATTTCTTTGCACATAAAAATGACAAGACTTAGAGTCAGATGACAGAGAGAGAGGAGGCTGTGTAACATAACTGGAGATGCCTTGTGCAGAGAGTGGTGGCCAGTAGAAACCATCTCAGGATGTCTAAGGGCAGGTGTCTGTTACACAGGAAAGTTGTCATGGAGGAGGGAGGAGCCCCACTATTGACTCACACAGACAAGCATCCGTCCACCTTGTGGGAAAGCCGCCCTGAGAAGTGGAGAGACCAGTTAGTGAGGAAAGGGCAAGGCATATGCGCATGGGGTCCAGGTGGTCTCAGCCCAGGGTGATTTGCAGTTCAAAGGGCAGAGAGAGTCCAACCGACATCTAGGTTGCAAAGGCCTGTAGGTCACATTGCTCAGGTATGTCTGCTCAGGTACATCCTTGTCACTTTTCTCACCACTGAGACACAACATCTGGCACCCTCAGCTTAAAGAAGGACAGGGGTTTTTTGTTTTTGTTTTTGTTTTTTACTTTTACTTTTTAGAGGTTTCAGTCCATAGTCAGACTCCAAAGAAGAAACAGCAGGGCAGAGAGCAACATAGAGGAGAGCTGTTCACCACATGGCCACCAGAAGCAGAGACACAAGGCAGGAGGCAGGAAGAGAGATGTTCCCTCCCATGCCACGACCCCAGGACCTGAGTCTTCCAAACAGACACTGCCTCCTAGTTCCAAGTCTACTCTACTGCCCCATAATTCCAACACCTTTCCAAAGCTCCACTGGACTACGTGTGCATGAGGTTGACAAGGACATCCAGATAGAAACTATAACAAGGTGCATGTTCTGGAGTCAACAGAAGTGACCAGAAGCAATTGGGAGACTTGGACAGAGTTGCTGCACAATTTCAAGACTTATCAAAGCAAATTTGTGGGATGATCCACACCCACCACCCCTACCTCCTTAAGAGTGGAAGTAGGGAGGTCCTTCTGGTTCCGGTCCAGGGAGAAACAATGCTGAGGCACAAAGCAAGTGGAAAGAGGAGAGTGTCATCTTGCAGGTTAGTGACAAAGCCAGTCCTGGGCCCAGGCCTGCTCTTTTAGTTCCATCCCCATCAACATCAGACCACTTGATGTCTTGTGTCTATCACTGAGCATTTGTTCAGATAAAGAATAATGCAGACAACAGTTTGAGAGATTTTTTAAAATGTAAAGTGAAGGTTGTGGGCCTCAGACACTATAACAAAATTGGAAACCTGCCCCTTTCCAATCTGTTCTATAATAACTTCCCTAGCATATTGGTGGGATTTTACTGGAAAGCTATTAATTCAATGAATTCTTATTAAATAGTAGCTCTATTCTGGCACTCTGCCCCACTCTGACGATAACAGGGTGAACAAGATAAGTTCCTTGTGGAGTTTATAGTTTAAAGAGGAAAGACTGACCTTAAAGTATAATCACATCACCACCAGTAATTAATTAGGTAATTACAATGGTGATGTGTTTTGTGAGAATATGTGGCAGAGGGACCTAACCTAGCATAGGATATTGATAAAACCTTCCTAGAATAAGAAAGAGATGTGAAGCAAAGACCTACAGTACTGTGAGTCAGCTCAGTGAAGCAGGGGAGTGGGGGAAGAGATGGAAGGAAAATGGCCCCAGGAGGAGAAATAGCACAGCTCAGCACTGTAAGAAACTGGGGTCTGACCAGTGTAGTTGGGCTGCTGAAAGCCAGCAAAGTATTGGTGATGGAAGTCGGCAAGAGCCAGATCACACAGAAGGTCCTTCCTGTTTGAGAAATGAAGCCCAAATGCAGGAGGAAGTTAGTTAAGGTCTTCTGCTGCATTTCTACAAGTCATAAGGATCTTCCACGTCTGTGAGCTGATTTCATGACAGAATCTAGGCCAGCCACGGTGTGAAGTGTTGGCAGATGTGCTGTCCACTGGAAGGTGCCCCTGGGCCTTAGTAGCATCTAGGACTCTCTCCCTCACAGTCTGTCTTTCCTCAGAGCCCAGTTTTGCAGTGACAGATGGTGAGTGGCAGGAAGGAAGCTATGAGGACCAGGGGAGGAGAATGAAGCAGGGGTCAGTGGTGCATCCCAGTCCTGGCCACTTAGGACTCCCCTCTGTGATGACAGAAGAGCCCAGGACCCCCTGTGTCTCCATCTTTGTACCTCACATCAAAGAATGCTTCACCGCCCTAGGAAGCTAAAGGATTAATTAAATTAGAGATATGAATTGTGACATCTCTCAGGAGCTGAGGTAACAGCTGGTGCATGTAAGAGACAGTGCCTCAGGAAAAACATCCAGCAGCCACCGCACCACAGCCTGGACAGGGAAGAGCTGCCTGCCTCTGGGGGCCACATCTGCATGATGGGCCTCCGCCCCCTCAGGGTAGGAGAGGTGACACCACTTTCCAATAAGGTTGTCTTGCTGACTTTGCAGGCTGCAGTGTATCCAGCAAGTATCAGATATATGCAGGCACTTGACGATGTGCAAGACACAACTGTGGCCCTGGGGCATGTGGTGTACAGGGTGACAGACATAAAAACCCAAGTCATGAAGCTTCTCTGGAAATGTAAGGAGACCCATATATGACATGCTAGTCCAGTCCAGAACTTGCAAAGACAAGACAGGAGAGATAAAGAGGGAGGGAGGGAGGGAGGGAGGGAGGGAAGTACTGATGAGAACAATGGCTCCCCATTAGGGATGGCCCCCCACATCCTATAGAGACTTCAAATTTGTTGTCTTACATGACAGAAGGGGCTTTGCCGATGTGATTAAGTTTGAGGGTCTTGAGATTGGAGATTATGCTGTATTATCCAGGTGGGCCCAGTCTAATGACATGAGTCTTTAAAAAAGAAAGGCTCTCCCAGCTTTGCTCAGCTAGATATGAGACAACAAAAGAAGGGGAAATCTGAAATGTGAAATGCACCCAGCTTGGGGTTGCAGGCTTTGGAGATGGAGGAAGGGTGCCAAGACCCCAGAAAGTATGTGACCTCTTGAAAGTTGAAACATGGAGGAGAGGTTCTTCCAAAAGCTTTCAAGAAAGAATGCGACCCTATCCAGACCTGATTCAGTCATTGGAATCTGTGTCAAGTTGTGACCAGCAGAACTATAAAACAATAAGTTTGTGCTATATTAAGGCACTAAGCATGTGGTAACTTATCTCAGCAGTAATAGAAGAATATGATGATAGATGATAGATACAGAGAGAGAAAGACAGAGAGAGAGAGAGAGAGAGAGAGAGAGAGAGAGAGAGAGAGAGAGAGAGAGAGAGAGAGAGAAAGAGAGGTAGTCAGGTTTGCATTTGGGATTATCATTCACTCATGAGCTCGGGGCTAGGGAGGTAGCTCAGCAGTCAAAGTGCCTGCCTATCAAGGGCAAGGACCCGGATTTGATCCAGTACCGTATGTTTGCCAGCCCTGCCCCTGGTGCACTGAGCTTATTACCGAAACTGGGCAGGGTGGTGAATGCCTGTAATCCCAGTGCTGGGAAGGGTGAGACTAGATGATCGCTATGAGTCCAAGCTGCATAGCAAGACATTGTAATAAATAAACTAATTAATTAATTTTAAAAATCATGAGCTCTTAGGTACAAAGGATAATTTAGTTAGCTGAAACATAATATGTAAAAGAAATGTATTAAAGGGTACTACATCAGAGATACCAGCAGGGCCAGCAAGACTGACTCCAAAACTTTAGCTTCCAGCTAGGGTGAAGCCAAATCTCCCCACAGACGCCTCGCCAGCAGGTCACCACTGCCATTCACTGCCCGAAATCCAGACATCCTGGAACTGGCCGCCTGCAGCTTTGAACCATCACCCTCAGACCTTGCCATTAGCAAGAGGCAGCCAAAGCCCCCTTCCTCATACCACTCACACCAGCGTCATGTGCTGGCAGGACTGCAGGACTGCGGTCTTACGCTTACACTCTGTGCCAGCTCCTTTAAATTGTCATCTTGACCGAAATTTAAGATTCCCAGAAGGTTATATGGATTCTGGAAACCTATGGGGATGTCATACTCACTAGTGGAATCATCCACTGATATGCACAGCCATGTGCTGTTGAGGCAGGGGACAGATAGCAAGGTGAGTCATTGAGGGTGCTTTTGGAGACACAGCTCCCCCTGGTGTTCCTTCCTGTGTCCTGCTTCCTGGCCGCCATGACCTGAGCAGGTTTGCTTCACCATGCCTTGCGCCACAGTGAGCCTGCCTTGAGGTCCTTGGCCGTGCACTGGATCCTCTGAGACTATGAGACAAAATGTTCCTGCTTTCACTGTGCTTCTTGGGTATTTCATTCAAGCAATGAGAAAGTGGAGCAGTATGCATCCTTAAACATTTTGCTTCCCTGGAAAGACTGATCATGTGTACAAACGATGCAAATATAGGAAAGATGTGTTAAGGGACCAAAGACAGGCAACATCCACTACAAAGGCCATAGGCCAGCGCAGGCACTCTTTATATTGCGGCTTTCAGTGGCACCATGCACTAATGTTACTATCTTGGACTTGGCAGCACCAGAATCTGCAAAACAGCCAACGTGCTGTGCAAAATGTTTCAGTGGACGTGGGCACCTGAGCTTTTGGAGCTACAAGGAGGAAACAGGTGCCTTAGGATTTGGGTTCTCAAATTTTGGAGGTGACCTTTCAGGATACATAAATTGAGGATATTACAGGCAAAATCCAGTTCCGTAAAGATACAAAGTTACAGGAGAGCTTGGTGCAGTGAGGATACTGCGTAAGAGTGTGAATAAGGCTCAAGGAGTAAGGAGAAAGCAGCAGGCAGCAGCTAGAGGCAGGCCATGAGCAGTGTAATAACTGCTGAGAAGCGCAGAACTTATCTTACATGCAACTGGGATCCACTGAGGATTTTTAATTGGGGGATAGGCATTAATAAACTTTAGATAATTCTGGTTTAACTGGTAGTTTGGAGATAAATAAAACATGAAACAAGGCTTGCAGTTGTGCTGAAGGTGAGGTGAACAGAAGCAATGGCAACCGAGGAGGAGTTCATTCAAGAAGTATTCAAAGAACTTGAGCAAGGTCGTAATTGAATGGATCCGGCTGGTAGAAAGAGGATTCAAGATTATTGGGATTTTTTTTTTCTTTTTTAAATTTTTTTTTTTATTTCTTTATTTTATTGAAGTACAAATATCAATGAGGCAGTTTTAAGACACCTTAACAGGACGGATTCAATAAATTAATACATTGCAAACTGTTTTCATAATGTTTTGGTATTGTACAAGGTGCATACATGATATTACACTTATTATGGCCCCGCAATGTATACTTCATTTTTATACTTTTCTGATGGATGGTTAAGACCTAGATAGAGCAAGACTTATACACCAACAATTGTACTTTATGTTTCCTATGAGGTCAGTGAAGTCCCCTCAGGGTTTTTCTTGTAGTCCTGTACCTTATTCTGTAGATCCTTTGTCTGTGTCATCCATGTGGATGAGTCGTGGCCAATGCTTGACCAGTTTGCTCTCTGTAAGAACCTGAGAGAAAGTTTTCTCTTCATGTGACTCTCCCCAGGCACACTATAGAACTTCGATCTCTTTCCTCTGTGGCTCCATAATCTCCTTGTTCAAAAAATTTGGAGCTCAACTGAGTTTCATGATATTGCAGTACAGGTTCTCCTATGTCCTGTGTCTTTTTTGACCTTGAAAGGTTAGGGCCAAAATGTTGGCTGGCCTTGTGGCTCTTCTATTTCTTCAACTTTGATCTGTGAACTTAGGTTGTTACCATCCAGAAGAAAAGCTGATTAGTATCCTGTAGCATATGCCATTCACTTTGCCTTATCGGACTCAATTGATTATAGTTGTTGTTGTATGTTTCCATTTGTATTTCTGCTTTTCGCTTCTTATACTAGGGAGACTATATGATATTTACACATGTGTGTCTGGTTTATTTCACTTACGAGTATATGTTCAAGTGGCATCCACTTCAGTATAAATGCTTAAAACTTACCATTCTTAATAGCTGAGTAATACTCCATTATGTAGAAATACCACATCTTTTTCAACCATTCCTCATGTGATGGACATCTTGGTTGTTTCCAAGATTTTGCTATCACACATTGCGCTGCTATAAACATAGGTACACATATATCACTATGATACAATGTTTTCAGTTCCTTTGGGAAAATTCCCAGTAGGGGAATAGCCAGATTTCTAGTTCTACTCTTTTGAGGAGTCTCCACACTGACCTCCACAATGGTTGTACCAGTCTACATTCCCACCAGCAGTGGAGAAGTGTTCCCTTTTCCCACAACTTCTCCAACATTTGTTGTTGGTTGATTTCCTTATGATAGCCATTCTTTCTGGAGTGAGATGGTATCTAAGTGTTGTTCTTATTTGCATTTCATGGATGACTAGCGATGTGGAGCATTTTTTCATATATTTATTTGCTTCTTTAATTTCATCCTCTGAGAAGTGTGTATTCACCTCAGATGCCCATTTCTGAACTGGGTCTTTAAATTTGAGGGCCCTGTTATATCTTAGTTCTTTATATATTCTAGACAGTAGTCCTCTGTCTGATTGCTTATTAGTTAGGATTTTTTCAAAGTTTGTGGGTTGTCTTTTCACTCTGTTGACAATTTCTTTTGACATGTAGAAGCTCCTTAAGAGTTGATCCCAGTTTTTGATTCTTTCAAGTGCTTCCCGTGCAAATATATGTTTGTTCATGAACTCTTTACCTACCCCTATGTCTTCAAGAGTTCCTCCTACTTTTTCTTCCAAGAGATTGAGTGTTTCTGTTTTAATGTTTAGATCTTTAATCCATTTTAACTTCAACTTCATGAATGGTGATAGAGCTGGGTCAAGTTTTAGTTTTCGGCATGTAGAAAGCCATGTTTTCCAGCACCATTTGTTAAAGAGGCTATCTTTCTTCCAGTGAGCTTGTTTAGCCCCTTTGTCGAAGATAAGATGGCTGAGTGTTTTCGTAGATGCCTCTGCATCTTCTAATCTATTCCACTGATCCTCAGGTCTATTTTGTTACCAATACCATGTTGATTTTATCACAATCATTGGGATTTTTTAAGGCTTAAGACAACAGGGGAGCTTTCAGTAGTCACTCAAGTGGAAATTCGAGAAGCTTGGAAATAAGAGAAGTTTGAGAAGAAATAATAAATTTGACCTATAGTTGTGGATTTTAGATCCCAGTGGGAAATGCAGGTATTTGTGAGAAAGCTGGATGCAATAGTTTGGAATGTAGAGAAAAGCTAGCTGCAAACTTAAATTTTAGGGTCATCTTAAGAATGACCAGAGCTCTGGACTTAATGGAAAGTGCCTAATCATAAAGAGCCTATAGGGACCAGGGAGATGGCTTAGTGGAATAAGTGCTTTCCTGCCAACCTCAAAGGCCTGAGTTCAATCCCCAGTTCTAAAAAAAAAAAAAAAAAAAAATGGTGTCTGACAGGCTCAATATGCTGTGCTCACCTTGAATAAAGAGCCTACAGAAGTAAAGAGGGCTGAGGACACTTCCCTGAACAGGTGCAATGTGTGAAAGCAGCAGGAAGCACCATGGGCCTCAAGGCTCCTTGCCTGTTCACCAGGTGAACATTGTGTACATCACAAGGCCCCACGTCCTGGATGAGAAGGGTCGTGTTGTGCCTTATGATTGTGCTGCTGTAGCTTATAAGAAGTTGTCCCCACATGGAGCAGTATCTCCTTCCTCTGACACAGTCAGGCCCAACAACCAAGTTCATGGCTTGCTTACTGTCCCAGTCCTAAAGGATAATTCTCTGCTTAGGTGCTCTTGGTTGGCAGCACATGGCTGTGCCCCATCTTGGCAAATTTTTTTGGACCAAGTGTTATCATAGTCATCTGACCAGCTATATAGGGCATATGTCATCTTGCTTAAAAGATAGTTGTCTTGTAGGGGATTTGACAAACACAACACTACTAGACTGGGCCTTTGGTGTTTGCAACAAATCAGAATACAATATCCAGGCACACGGTAAGTCTTTAAGTACTAAAATCCACAAGCATGCATAGGAAATGGCTAGTAAAAAAGTGGAGAAGACACTGGAAAAAAGCAGAGGTCCCATGAACAAGAAACTGGATAGCACAAGGGACAAAGAAGAGCCATTACTCTGATGGCTTTTGGGGTATACTCTTCTTGCACCACTACTTGGTCTGCCCATTTCCTCTTAGGTTATTCAAGCACAAACTAGAAGGATATCCACAGAAAGAGCTCTGTTCAATTGCCTTTTGCTGATATATGTTAAATGTGTCCCCTGTGTAATTGTTCACACTCCTAATTCCAGCAATGAAATCTAGTCCACAGTAAACACAGACAAATGTAAAGGACAGCTTTCTCTTAAGGAACCCAAATTCTAAATTAATGATGTCTGAATTAATGAGATTATACAATCATATCACAGACACTGGGCTAATGCCTATCAATTGCCACTGGCAATTTCATTAATTGGGGTCAAGATCTGGTCTGCACTTCTCATGTCAAATGCAATAAGTTATGGAAAATAAGATCGCCTTTATTTATCACAAGCCTGTACTACATATAAGCCATACACAGTGCACTTGAGTTTCTCAGGAATGTTTAAAATGAGTAGCCTGTTTTTTGGGGGAAGGCCCAGTGAAGGAATCTAACCACTGCCATTCTAGGCTGGCCAGGGACCAATGTAAACCCCCACCCCGAGCACAGCTGTACCCATTGACTCATCTCACTACCAGCCCTGCTACTAGTAGCAAGCACTACTCCCTGCATGCTTCCAAGCCTCTCCCCTATGTTCTTGGCAGGTTGCCACAGTCCCCCTTCACTGAACTGCACCCCATGACCTTGTAAGAGATCTCATAGCCTGTACAAGAGCATCTATTCTGCTCTCAGTGCTACAGCAGTCCCTCTCAGGTTTGTTCTAAAATAAACCTGTTTTGTTTAGCTCATACCTTTTTCTTCCTCCTTTCTCCCTAAGATCCAATACCAACTACCTCATCTTGGAATAACAATTCCCACCAAATCAAAGAAACATTCTTATTGCTAGTGAGTAATCATCTTTCATAAAGGAGGATATATTAAAACATTTCTTAAAATTTAATTTTCAACAGCTAGTGTCAAATTATGGATATTAATGCAAAATCAATTAAAGGGAAAATTAATTCCAAAATATTGGGGAAAGAGACTGCTATGCCCTAAATCTAGACCCACCCACCCCCAAAGTTTGATGTGCTCACACGTAGGGTTTTTGGAGCTATTTAGGTCTGTGGTGTGTTATACTGAGTTTGAGAATGTGTAGTACAAAATTAGTTCACTGCATAGAATAGCATAGCTCTGGATGAACCATCCAAAAGGTTGATAGTCTTGATGGGGTTAAAGGGAAAGGCAGGTTCTCTGCTGATGCCACCGCAGCTGCTGCTTGCTACTCACTGCCTTCCACTTGCCATGCCACGCACTGTTTCTCCTCTGTGATGCCTCTCTGCCATGCTAACCAGCCTTGGAACCAGCCAATTATGGACTGAAACCTCTATAATCTACAAGTGAAATAATCCTTTCCTCCTTTAACTTTGGATAGCAAATATTTGATTCCAGGAAAAAATAATACAACTAACACAGAGACACAAGACAAAACCTCCCCTAGGAAGCTATTAAGTTAGACTTTGCCAAAACGTGCCCATGGTGCTTAAAGTGGACAGGATGTGACCTATGATATTCCTAAATCTATATTTATGATTATATTTAACAAATGCGTGTGTAGTTTAGCCAGTTATCTTCAAGGTAGGCCTTAAATGCACCTCTTTAAATGTGGACATAGAAATCAGTCCTGAGGATATCCCTGAAGGTTCACTTACTGGTGCATAGGTAGACACACATAGAATAAAAGATACACTTCTTTAAAGTTCCTATGTGTCTGAGTTCACACACACACACACACACACACACACAGTGTCCTACAGAGAATCCCTAGCATATGTTTCCAAAACTGAAGACTTAGGCTCTTGTACCAGCAGAACCAAGACTCTGTATTTACAACTTACCTTGCACTTTTTGGTGTATTTGCATAAGTTTAGACATTTTTAAACCACAAGTGCTGTAGGTAAGTCTCGAGATACCATTATGCAACTTGACAGATGAAGTACAAAGTTATAACACTGAAATCCAAAGATGTAGCACTGAATTTGTCCTGGTTTCAGAGTAGTCTTTGAATGCCGGTAATCACAAACCTCCTCTTTTCTGCACATGGTTTTCTGCCCTGATGTGTCTCTGGACTGGAGCATGAAAGTGTGAAAGGGCTGTCTCATTCATAGGCCAGAAAAAGTCTCTCCAAACTGTGCTTACAGTGTGAGGATCTGTGAGAGGCAGGTTACCAAATGCTTGCCCCGAAGCTAGCATCCACTCATCCACTTCTTCCAAAGTAACCACAAGGATTTGAGTGCCAGGGATTGAGCCAACGGCCTTGCACATGTGAAGCACACATTTGACGGCTTAGTTGCATCCCAGTCCCTCGAGTCTAAGTATTTTGAAAGAAGTAAAAAAAAAAAAAAAAAAAAAAAAAAAAAAAAAAAAAATTTTTAAAAAAAAAAAAAAAAAAAAAAAAAAAAAAAAAAAAAAAAAAAAAAATCTCATGATGCTAGTTTTAAACTGCAGGTATGTTCTAAGAAAGGGCAGTGCTAGACAGAGACCAGGTGAATTCCACATATCTAAGCACAGCAAGATGGAGGGCTCTGTTTCTGTGCGTGGGGAGCAGTTTATTTATTGAACATCTACTGTGTGCCTCCACAACCCTGGGATGGGAATCAAAGTTTAGAAGCATAAAAGGGATAAATAAAGTAAAATTAGCCATAGCTAAAGATAGAACTTCGACAGTACCTGGAAAACAGGAGCAGTTGCAGGAAGGAGGCAACACAGGTCATCTGTGGCTGAGAGAGGCATCAGCTACATGGGGAGCCCAGGAGAAGGTCAGAGAGGAACTTGCTGGGAAGCCATGGGGCTGGGCTGGGCCAGACCTTGGGGCTGAGCCAAGGGTTACTGTTGGCAGTTGTGAGGAGGCCTAGGCCTTTGCTCAGTCAGTGGGTCCTCACCCAAGTGGGTAGACACAAGAGGAGCACGACCTGGGCTCTGCAGAAAGTTCTCTGAGGAGGAGCAGTGCTGCCCCCAGCCTTCAGCAGCAGTGAGAGGAAGCATACTGTGCCCAAGCTGAACTGATCCAGCCAAGTGAAAAGACAGCCAGCTCCGCTGCTTTGCTCCTCACACCCCAGCACACACCCTGGTCCTGTGCATCGACCCCAGAGCCTTCACACTGAGCTACATCCCCAGACCTTTGTACGTCTTTGAGCCATAGTCTCTCCATGTGGCCCAGCTGTGCATAAACTTGCAGTCTCCTCACTCATCTTCCAAGAGTGCTGAGATTACACGTGCACACCTTCACACCCAGCTCTAACTTTGCTTTTTGTAGCTGATCCTTTAAATTTCCAGGATCGCTAGGGTCCACGGCAGCTGAAACACAGTAGATAAGAAAGAGAGGAACAGGGGACAGACAGCCAGGTGCATGAACTTTCCTAGAATAAGATCTTTATTCAGCAGAAGATTTGAAAAAGACAGCTCTTGACAGGTTTGGTGCTGGGTACTCACAGTCACAGCTAGCTAAAGGCTGAGGCAGAAGGGTCGCAAGTTTGGAACAACATAACAAGACCTCATTTCAAAATAACCCAGGGGTTGT
>PVKA01018857.1:0-43055 GCA_004027165.1 Ctenomys sociabilis
TGACTGAGAATTGTGGGAAGTAGGTGACTACTGTGAGCTGAGCTAGGTGGGTGGCCAACATTTACCTTTGCCATATGCAGAGAGGATATGCAGAGAGAGTAATTTGCATTATATAGCATTCAATGTTTTGGGAAGTCCAGGGCTTCAGCTTTGATGTAGTCTTTCAAGCCCCAGGAAGTCATAGCCTCTATCTCCAGGCTCAATCCCAGCTGGCAGCACGTAGCATTAGCTCTACCATCCTGTCTCCACCCAGCTCACATTCAGGAGCAGCAGGCTTACCAGGGAAACACACATGCCACCTTCAAAGACTATCACCAACACCTCAGCTAGACCAATACACATTGCTTAAGGCCAACTGAAGGATAAACAGAAGTCCTAACCAGCTCTGTACATAACAATACCAGGAAATAGGATCAGACTCAGTCAAAATGGAGACAGTCACTCTCCTTTCAAGGAAGAGCTCAGGTGGTCCCCCACATAGGGTGAAGAAAATTAAATGTTTTGTTAATTTTTATAAGACAATATAACAGTGACTATAAAAATGACAATTTTATCATATTTATTCAATACAGGAATCAAAATGACACCTGCCCAAGCAACACTTAGAACACTCAGCACATAAACAAACAAGCTACCAGAGTGATGCTCCAATAATTCCATGATTAAATGAATTTTGGGAAGAATGAGAAGAAAAATATCTTCATTAAGGAGGCCATTGGGTATTGCAGTACACTTTGTATGCACTGGCAATTACAAAGAATTTGGAAATACGCCATGTTTCAGTAAGATACAACTGCTTACTATGGACATCCATCAATCAGTTTTAGTAACTTATATCCTCATGTCTACATGGGAAAGCACTTGCTCCCTCAGTCTATCACTGTGGCTACGGTGATGGTCATTCTACCATACCCCCCATTGGAGTATAACCTACAGACTTACTGCCAAACTACAGTGCACTTGAAATTATACTGTCTGTAGAGATTAATTTAGAGACGTACACAGGAGCCAACCAGAGATAATAGGGCGTCAATATATTTATACTGAGATCATGAGAGAAACTGTCACTCTGTTGTGAAGAAGAAGGAGGTTATGGGGACAGAAGATTTTGTCTCCACCACTTTACTGCCTGGAGAAGCATCGAGAGATGAGGGGGGAAGGAGGGAGAGGAGGATGGAAGAAACAATGAAAAAAGAATTAAGATGTGTTGTGTATATTCACGACTCTAATCGTTATGTGAATACAAATGGGAACTAATAAAAATAAAGGCAGGATAATTAAATCACAATGACATAATCTGAGTCAAACTTCCTCTCAGTAGTTGCTTTTCTCCAAGATTTTGGCTCCTTCTACTAATGAATTTAATCTTTATTTAAGTAGATCAGATTAATATTTTCATGTTACTTAAAGATGAGAGAATAGTTAATAAGTCATAAACTCCTCCTTTGGATCACTAGTGTTTCAGGCGACACTTTGGAAAAATCTTGAGGCCATTTAGTGGAGTAATCAAACATAATGACTTAACTGCCTGCATCCAAATCCCAATTCAAATTAACCTCAAGATTTCACCTATAATACTCAAGTTCTCTGTGCTTCAGAATGTTTGCAGAAAGGGTCTGATGAGGAGTTTGAGTATGTAATCACTTAGGTCTTATAAAATATTGAAAAAATGTGTAACACATAATTCTTAATCATTTTTTTTTTTGTATTTTAGGGAAAGGGTCTATAGGGTGTTCAGGGTCTCATGACTAGATTGGACTAGTAGTGATTCTCCTCTTTGCAGCATCCCAAGAGCTGAGATAACAGACGGGCACCACCATGTCCATTCTCAATTGCTATCTCAGCTTGCTCCAGGAGTGGAGCCCAGGTACTGAACTCCCAGCCCCTGCACCTGCTTTAATCCACTGAACTACTTGGCCAGCCCAAATTATGATATTCTCTGTCTCTCTGTCTCTCTGTCTCTGCCTCTGTCTCTCTCTCTCTCTCTTCTTCTTTTTTTTTTTGTGGTACTAGGGATCAAACTCAGGACCTTGCACTTGCCAGGCAGGCACTTATGCAGCTGAGCTATCTCCCTGGCCCCCTAATCAAAAATTTCTGCAAAGAGTATGTTAAATATCAACTTTTGTGATCATAGACTTAACAATAGTACACAGAGAAATATTGCCGCACCAACTGTAACAAATGTAAGGTGCACTACACCAATGTAAGATGTTAATAGTAAGGGACCTTGGAGAGGGAGGGTCATGGAAATGTATGAGAGTACTCTGTACTTTGTGCAAGCCTCTAATTGCTCTAAAGATAGTGTATTTTTAAAAAAGAAGTGATTGCAAACACCTGAATAAGTAGTTATGGAAAGAAAGTAGGGATAAAATATCTATCTTTTGCTAAGAATCTTACACATAACCAACATCTAGCTATGATACTATGATACATTTTCTACTTAATCTTTTAAACATCCAAAGAAAATCTTATTTCCTTAATGATCAGAGTTACATTGAAATGTAAAGTAAACGTGAAGCCATTGAAAATGTTGGGGAATGTATTGAATGGTGGCTTTTAGAATCATGAGTTTCTGTAACTTTCAAGAAGTAAAAAGGTCATAGAAATTATTTTTAGCAGAAACTGGGAACCATGAAAACAAGTGATGTGCTCAAGGTCAATAAGCCAATAAACAGAGCAGGAAATAATTACTGCATGATTCTTTAACAGAATTCTGAGGTTTACAAAGTAAGGAATGGTTCTTGCTGCGAAGCATGGAGAGCTCCTCTTCACTGATGATATGGCTTTCACTTCTGGTCTGAATATCTGAAGAAAATGCCACCCCTGTGTACAGTAGGCAAGTTATCAAGAATAATATTCTCCATGTTTGTCCCTTACAGATCAGATATTTTAGCCCATATTTTTTCTGTTAAGAATAGAGTATGTGCTCATGCATTTGAATGCCCTAAAAGAATGCATTTTGTTGAAAAACAGACTTATTTTTTAAGCTTCACTGGAACATTATTGTTTGTTTTTAGTAATCTACACTTAATATAGCTTTTAGTCTATACCCAACAAAGTACATAAATGCTGTGGAATTTTTTATTTTTCCAATAACTTTTTCAGCGGATCTGAAAAGTGGGCTCAAATCACTAAACAAACAGCAATAGCAAAGAATTTTCATTCATTAAAAATTGTTGTTTCCTAGTCTACTGGGGAGATGGCTTAGTAGTATAAGTGCTTGCCTGGCAAGTGCAGCATCCTGAGTTCAATCCCTGGTACTGCAAAAAAAAAGAAAAAGGAAAAAAACAAAATTGATTTCTGAGATATCAGCTAGGATACGCAAACAGAGGTGAACAGGTGTGTATGACCTAAGTAGAGAAAAGGAGTGTAAGTCATTTTATGCATGAATGTGTGTGTGTGTGTGTGTGTGTGTGTGTGTGTGTGTGTGTACATGTATGCCATAGGAAAAATTAGCATTCTCATTCTCCTTGCCCACATATAAGGGCTTAGTTTAGAGTTTTCCTAAAGCCGGAGAGTAAAAAATGACCACCTGTCGTTGAGCATTGCAGCCAGGTACGCACAGGGTGAAGGCTCCCAAGGCATCAGGGAGGGCAGTATGCACAGGAGCTGGCTCTGTTCCAAATGCAGTATTACACTCAGTTGCACAAAACCACTTTGAACATGACACGGATAATAAATCTAATTTCGAGTAGTAAAAGTAAAAGCAACTTAGAAAATAGCATAGTGTAACCCAAGAACAATTACATTACTTTAAAACATTTTAGGACACACCAGCTCCACATTGTTAATAAATTCAAGGTGAAAGTGATATTTTTATGACAGATCTTAGATATTATGAAAACTAACAAATAGAAAAATTAATAAGAAACAGTGTTCATCAGTATGATATTTAATTGAATTTTTTTTTTTTAAAAAGGACCCAGTTAGGTCAGTTGGGAGCTTAACGATAAGAGGACTTAATGGGCTTCACTTTGCAACAACATTTGCATGTATCTTGACACCTTCAAAGGGACATTCTCGACCTACTAATCTACCAAGATCTATCTGATTAATGGGATACTAAAATATAAAATCCACATGCTCATAGAGACATAATATTTCTAAACTTTAAAATGAAAACTATCAACATAAATAATTTTTCTCTTAATGCCAACTTATAGCTAGTACTAAAATAGCATTTTGAAGAGCAATAGAGCTCTTCCATATTTTATCACAAATTTTGCTAGCTGACTTCCTTTTACATTTTAACAGTGGTAAAGCTGAAAAGTTAACGTTTATGCCATATTAGCATATATTTAAGTGGGTATTACCCTAATTTAGTGTTGCACATTACTGGTCTAAAATTAAAAAAAAAAAAAAAAAAAAAGAATGGAGTACCTATTTCACTAGGATGTGCCTAGCATTTTATTAGTTTCTGTTTTGAGAGGCAAAGCAGGTAATTTAGAAAAGGAAATAACATAGTTTCATTTGCTATCTTAAATTTGGAACCCATCTGCAAAATTTTAGCACTATTACCATTAAAAATACAGGTTCACAGAATCTAGGTTGCAATTAGCCTTCAAGGCTAAGCTTCCCCCTTTAATTTCCTCTATTTAACCCATGATTTAATCCTTTTCTATGTCAATATTAGGAACATATCACCTTTGATCCTCTAGTATAATAAAAATAGATGTGGATCATTTAAATAAAGCAAATACCTATAAATTTTGTTTTATTTACAAATAACCCATCTAAAACCACTGAGTTATGATTTATACAGAAAGTCAACTTTTAAGACACACTGAAAATAATACATTTCTACATTTTTGTGAACATTTGTGTAAACTTATCTTCATGGGAAAGGATGACTCCGGTGAATGGCCAGCCTCTCATAATTAAGTTTCAAGTTTACATTAGATTGGTAATGCAAGGAGCCAAAACGATAGATTGGTGATATCCGGGACCTCTAGCATTCTCTTAATGTAATTGCAAAGTGTGCTAAAAGAATTTTGTACACATACACAGTAATATGTTGCTTACTTACCCAGTAAATTCTGAAAAATTTATTCTTACACTATTCATAGTTATGGGAAGATTAAAGAGTATTGTTACACAAACTTAAAGGACTACATCACTAAGTGATTGGATCTTTTGGTCTGCATTTCAATCCTACACAAACACTATCATATGTAGTCATGAAATGCTATTGTACAATACACGATTATATATATCTCTTGGTGTTTGCCTCGAGTTAAGTTAGCAGGCCAAGAAGGATATGGGTTTGGTAGTTTAGTAAAGTGTATGTGAGGATTAGTGATCTTATACGTGACTGAGAAAAAGTGGAGGCTGTATTACTCATAGTGGGAGACACTGGGCCAGACTTTGTTATAGGAGGCTAGAAGAAGATAATAAAGGAATGTGCTGAAATGAATAAACCTCTCCTTACAGACCCTTTGGGAGAAAATGAGGTCCTGAGGGTGGCACCCTTATTAGAGAAATTAATACCTTGCAAGAAGGTGGTGTCCGGACAGACAGAAGACAGTTAGCTGCCAACCAGATGTGTTTCTAAGCCTCTACATTGGCTCTACATCAGCTATTCTCTTGATCTTGAAGTGTCATCGTCTCTAAGTATGAAACATAAATTTTATTCTAACACAGAGTCTGTGGTATTCTGTTCTAACCCATATTCACCAAGACATAAGCAAAGTCTAGTGACAATTTTAGTTTGAGGCCAAACTGCAGAGAACTTCAAAACCAGGGGTTTCCCAGAGTCACCCTCAGGTTTGATAGTTCTCTCAAAAGATCCATAGACCACACTGAAAACAAGTACACTCATGTTAACTTTTACCACATAGAGAATAACTGCAACCAGATAATTAGCCAGTCTAGGAGGCTGAGCCGGGCATGGTGGCATATGCCTGTAATCCCAGCACTCGGGAGGCTGAGGCAGGAGGATTGTTGTGAGTTCGAGACCAGCCTGAGCTACAAGGTGAGCTTAAGGCCAGCCTGAACTGCATAGTGAGACCCTGTCTCAAAAAGACAAAAAAAAAAAAAAAAAAAAAAAAAAAAAAAAAAAAAAAAAAAGTCTAGGAGGCTGATAACGTGAAGTTTAATGATTAGTACTTGGTATTTGACATGATTTGTGTTTCAAAGGGTTCCCAAAGAGCTGTATTTGAAAGACTTGGTCACCAACCTATAGCACCATTTGAAGGTGGTAGCACATTTAGGAGAAGGGGCTTGGGTCTTCAGGACCTCATCCTGAAGGGGATAATAACGCGTAGGCCAGCACCATTTGTTTTTCCTCACTTTCCGGCCTCAGTGAGTTGAGCCTATTTCCCCCACTATGCCCTCCCCACCTGCGTGTTCAGCCTTGTCACAGGTCCAAAGTGATGAGGTCAACTAACCATTGACTGAAACCTCTGGAATGAGTCAAATAAATCTCTCTTCTATGTAAATTATTTTTAATCAGAAGGGTTTTGTCACAGCAGCAGAAGTCAGACTGATCTCACAGTGACATGTGACAATACATGTAGACTACTTTTTCTTTGCAGTTCTGTACTGAGAACTACACTATGGCTTCTTTATGTGGAATGCGGGAAGATCCAGTTGCTCACATGCATGAAGTCTGTCTCCATCCTGTCCTTCTACCTGGAGTCCATTCATTAATTCAATTTATTAGGATTCTTTTTCTGTTGGAAGGCTTCACTCTGAACAATGAAAACATTTTTAACATTTTTGAAATTTCAAGGTTTTTGAGGTTGCCACTCAGAAATCAGCGACAGAAGCCTTGCATTTTGGGGGTGTTAAGACTAAAATCTTTTTTTTTTTTTTGTCTGTATTTTAGGGAAGGGTCTACAGGGCATTCAGGTCTCACTACTAGATGGGACTCCTAGTGATCCGCCTGTTTTCAGCCTTTGAAGAGCTGGGATTATAGGGCATACCACCTTGCTCAGCCTCAATTGCAGTCTCAGCATGCCCTGGGGCACGGGGCAGGCACAGCAGGCCAGAGGACCTAATCCCCATCCTCCCACACATGTCCCCCCCTCCCCGCTCCTGTGCCTACTTGTAGGTACTTTAATCCACTGAGCTATTTGGCCAGCCCAAAATTCTTAATAATATGCATATCAAGCTTGAATTTTCTTGTATGTCAGATGAAGATAACAGTAATTTTTCACTTGATAGGTTAAAGTAGTGATGAATTAATATATATTCTTCATATATAGTAGTTTCACAATAAATAGGAAGCGTTATTAATCGTTTCCTTCTTGACCTCCAAAATGATTGTTAGATTAGTATGCATATTTTCAGTTAATGGTCAGAAGAATATCAATTCATTCACAGTAGTGTTGAGACTTAACAAAAGGATGTGGAGTGGAAAATGTAATTTAAATCCTTAATTCAATGAGTGTTGAGCACTCAGATAAGCCATAGGAACTCTGCCCCTCTGGCAGTAGAAGATTCTTTGGCGTTTGTGGTATTTCCTGATTTGGAGAAAATTGTCTCTGAAGAAAAAGATTAATGTTCTAGCTCCTGCATTCACTGGATGCCTATCATCTTTCAATTTAAGTTTCTCCCCGTATAATGAGTAAAAAGTAATAGTTACTTCACAGTATTATTAATCTGAAGCATTATTAATCCAGAAGAGATGACAAACTGAAAAACAAAGAGCATTATGAATTGCATATAGTATATGCCTGGTAAATACCAATATAAATTCTTTTTCCCATGATCTCCTATTTGTGTCCAGGTATTGGAGAGTTGAATGAATAATGATGAAAAACTTTTAATCTGGAATAATGTTCACTGACTACTGATAGACATACATAATAAGAATGGTCATAGAGGGGCCGGGGATGTGGCTCAGTGGGGCCTGGGATATGGCTCAGTGGAATACGTGCTTCTCTGGCAAGCCCAAGGGCCTGAGTTCAATCCCTGGTTCCGCAAAAAAAAAAAAAAAAAAAAAATAATAATAATAATAATAATAATAATGGTCATAGAGCTAGTGAATCTAATTTTCTCTCTCTTCTTTTGCAAATAGAAATGAGATACAACCCTTGAATGTACAGCTTTACTTATATATTTGCATTGGTTCTTGCATTTTACGTATCTAGAGCATTTAGTAATATACTTCAAATAAATGAATCTTTAATAAAATTTAGAAATTTTAACATACAAGAAGGCATTTGTTTTTTTAACTAAGAGTCATTGGTTCTTCAACCAATGAAAAGAAATTGATTCAAGTAACAAAAAATTATTATTAAACTTTAACTAAGAGTCATTGGTTCTTCAACCAATGAAAAGAAATTGATTCAAGTAACAAAAAATTATTATTAAACTTCCTTTTCATTTTATAGAATTGCTAGACAAAGCATGGGACCAAAAATACTAGTTTAATTGAGAGCAGACATTTATCTCTTAAACTGTGGTAGTGAGTAAATAATTAAAAAATGAAGGCAACAGCAATTATAAAAAATCACAGCCCCAGATTTGCTTCTAAGTTCCAGACTTATCTTGGTCAGTCTTAGTCATTTTGTTGTACAGCTTTCTTTCCTAGAAAAATGATACCATGAAACTTGATATCTGAAGATCCTCCCAGTACTAATTCTATTGTATTCTGATAATTCAAAAAATAGTGAATTAACAAAACATGAGTAAGATAAACTTTAAAAAACAAGAAATATATATGTTGAGAGGCAGACAGACAGATAGATAGATAGATAGATAGATAGATAGATAGATAGATAGATGTTATATATTAGATATATAGCTATCAGTACTTTAAAATATTAGCCAATCAGTAGAGAAGTGAAAGTTAAAAAAGTTAGTTTCTTTGCATTCTTTTTACCAGTTCATACCCTTAATATAATTCTAAGAATATTAATATGCTTACAGTCAACTAATTATTTTTAAAAATAGCTCCTTGTACTTTTGTAAAAATTTTTCTTTTTTCTTTTCTTTTTTATATTTTAGTACAGGGTCCACAGGGTCTCATTACATAGATCAGACTCATAGTGACCGTCTTATTTTCAGCCTTCCAAGAGCAGGGATTGCAGGGACATGCCACCATGCCTAGTCTGCTCCTTATAGTTTTACCTCACTTTATTTAGACATAATGCATTTTAAGAATTAAATAGGACTTGAAAATACATACAATACAAAAGAATAAAAATGAAACCAGAGCAAGAATGAAATGAGAGTTGGGACTATTGTAGAAGCTTGCTCTGTCTTGTATGGTTTTTCTATTTTTCATTGTTGAATCTCATTAAGGCAGGGAAAACCATATCCAACACCAACTGGGCACTTATTCATATGTATGGCAATTAAATAAGATGACCGTGACACACACAACTCTATTCATTGCTAGTTATTAACAAAGGATCGCTGCCCCATTTCTTTGTTAAGAATAGTTAGCTAGAGATAGTGTATGTTTTACTTAGGATTCAGAAGCTTTGAGAAGCATAATTTAACCAGGATTATTTTATGCTGATGTTTATACTCTTACCTTCTTCCTATACTGCTTTTTCTTGAAAGTTACACCTTTTATAGACAACAACACATTATGGTATAACTCTTTGTTCCTAAAACATCATTAAATACCTATTTGAAAGAAAAGACCAAACAAAACGTATTTTGCCTCCAAGATTTAAGGATTTAGTTGTGAATGCAGCACTGACATTATGCATGTTTTAAGGAAATTTATGGTAATATGTGTAGTTGTTGTTGTTGAAAAGTAGAATGATACCCAGATAAAAAATGTAAGCCTTCATTTGTTCAGAGAGAACCTCTAATTTAATAGTGACATGCAAGTGCAAGATACCTTTTGAAGTTTCCAGAAGCCACTTGAAAAGTAGAAGTAGCTTACACACAGATGAGAACAGCTGCATTGAAAGGGATAAAAAGAACAACCGCATGTTCCTCATGAGGGACTGGATTCTGTATCACTTGAGTTTTCACTCTGATTATTAAAAGGATTGACATACGTTGGAAGTCTGGGCCTGCTGAGCAAAACTAAAAGTGGCTGGTAACTTTCCAGGGCCAGTGCAGCTTTGCATGATTGGGAGAAGGTACTCAACCTGAGATTTCTCTACCGGGAGAGACAGGAAAAAGTGTACATCCAGTGTTTCCACTTTCATAAGAACTCTCCAAGGGATTGATCTCACTGTCAGCTCACTTTCCTGACTTGATCCTAATGGAATTAGCAGTTTGAGGGCCTGGGGGCAGCAGATAATAAGGGAAGGCAGTGAGTAGCTTTCCCTGGCTGAAGTGTCTCCATGACTGTGGGAAGTGGCTCAAGCGAGACACTTTTCCTAACAGGGAAATGTGTGCCTCTCATGTCTTGGGTTTCCCACCAGCAACTTTATGGACTTTGTCATTGTTGTGCATCTCAGTCTTCATCTCATTGCTTATTCAGAATGAGAAAGAGAGAGAGAGAGAGAGAGAGAGAGAGAGAGAGAGAGAGAGAGAGAGAGAGAGAGAGAGAGAAGTATGTATCCTACAATCTCACTTTTGTAGAGGACTGTATCAGGGACTGAGAGTTTCTGTAGAATGACTAAGACTGTGGATAGTAAGTTTCATAGTAACTACTGAAAACCAAGCAAGGAGTAAGACAATTTACTACTCTGGAACAAGAGAACTCACAGAGACATAGATGCCATACCAAGATATTATGAATTCCTGAAAAATTATATTAGAAACCTTCTTGAATAATTCTAATCATTTCACAACCAAAAGATAGAAACACAAATCCACAAGAAAAGCTTGAGAGACCTTGGATTCTTAGCCTGGCTAACTGATGGGTCTTTCCCTGTAGAAAGTTAGTCTACATGGACAGGAAGAAGCAAGATTTATTTTTATTTATTTATTTTTTTTTCTGTATTTTGTACAAGGTCTACAGGATTTAACTATGCAGATTGGACTCATAGTGATCCTCCTGTTTTCAAATTCCCAAGTGCTGTGGTTGCAGACATGTGCTACCACACTCAATCTCAATCATACTCTCAGCATGCCCTGTGAGTGGGCCCAGTAGGGCATGCTAGGGATCAAACTCTGGCCCCTGCATCTGCCTAAGCAGGTGCTTTAATCCACTGAGCTATCTGGCTGGCCAGCAAGATTTTTTAGTAAGTTTTCAGATAGTATTATAGGGGTCAAAGAGCACGAAGAAACATAAACACAGTCAAAACCAAAGAACCAAGCAAACTTTCAAAAGTTGAGTTTAAAGTAAAGGCGATATTTGGCACAATTCGCAAGGAATTGATATTATCAAATTATAAAGGTACTTAAATCTCAGAAAAAAGGTCGATGAACAAAATAAGCCTCTGAGTGAAGAGATAGACCATATAATAAAGATTTTTTGGAGCTGAAGAATAAAATAGCTGAATCAAAAAAGTAAAGAGATTCAATGCCAACCTTGATCAAGGAAAAGAAAGAATCAACAAACTCAAGAAAGATTATAGAAAATTATCCAATCTGCAAACAAAAACAGAAAAGTAAATGAATGAAGAGATGCTAAGCATCTTCTGAGGCAGCACTGCCTAGAAAATACTTTTCCTCTGCATGCCTCAGACGTACAAGAAGGTCAGGTTTGGTGGTGGTGCATCGTGCCTGAAATTCTAGCACATGGGGGAGGTTGAGGCAGAAGGATCACTGGGAGTTCAAGGTTGGCCTGGGCTCTATAATGAGTTTAAAGCCAGCCTGAACTATACTGCAAGACTCTGTCTCAGAAAACAAATAAAATGGGTGAATAAGATAGTTCAGTGCCTGCTTAAGCAAGCTCAGGGACTGAGGTTTGATGTTCAGCACCACAGAATGCACTGGCTCCGGCCCCTGGGGAGTGCTGAGCTGGCCACTGATATTGAATACAATGGCGCACACCTGTAACCCCCGCACTGGGGAGGCTGAAAACAGGAGGATCACTAAGAGTCCGAGCTGCATGGTGAGACCCTGCACCAAATACATATAATTAGAAATAAACAAAAAGTAAAAGAAAGCGATAAAGAAGCAGAGCTTATTAGGGAGTTATAGTGATCTAAAGATTTCAAAATCTTAGGGAAAAAAATAGGTAACCATATTTAAAAATATTAACAGATTCAAAATAATATAAACATAAAGAAATACACACAGGGACATAATAAAATCAAATTTTCAAAGTTGATGACAAAAATGTTATTTTAAGACACCAGAGGAAAAACAAATTGTCACTGATAAGGTTGTCACCCTTTCACAATCACCATATTACTTAAGAGAAAGCACATAAACAATAAGGGAATGAAATGGCATATTTTCAAAGGTGAAAGAAATATCCTCCTGACTATCAATACTATATCTAGAAAAGAAAGGATTGAGAAAAACTCTTCCAGGTTAACAAAAGCTGAAGGAAGTTCACCACAGTAAACTATCTTGAAAGAAATGCTAAAGGAAACTTCAAATTTCATGAATGAATATTAAACAACAATTTGAAGTGCTGGCAAGATAGCTTTCAGTCTGAGCTCCTGCCTAGACAATGGCACAGACCCAGGTTTGATCTCAGGTATCCCATGTGCCCGCCCTGCCCCAGCCATGCAGAGCTGGCCACCAAGATGGCATGGTGGCACATGTCTGTAACCCCAGTGCTGGAGGGGCTCAAACAGGAGGATCATTTTAAGTTAACCTGTGTAGTGAGACCCTGTACCAAATACATAAACTTAAAAAATCAGTTGAAAGCATATAAAAGTATGAAGCTCATTAGCAAGTTTAAGGAGTTATATAGACATACAAAGAATACCTCAGTTCTGTTATAGTAGTGTGTGAATCACTTTTAATTCTGGCATAGATATTATAAAACTTAAGTATAAAACATAGCTGGTCTGGCTTTACTAATATGTTAATTGACTTGCAAATGCAAAAGGGATAATACGTGACATCAATAATATAAACAATTAGGAGGTGAATTGTAAACATTTTGGTTGTAATTGACATTAAATCATAATTAGCTTAAAATAAACTGCTGCAAGTGCAAAAGGTTTACACAAATCCCATGATGATCATCAAGAATATATACAAACAATGAAAAGAACATCACTGCATCAGTCAGCTTTACATCACTGTGAAAAAAATACTTGAAGGCTGGCCAAATAGCTCAGTGGATTAAAGTGCCTGCAAGCAGGTGCAGGGGCCAGGGTTCCATTCCTGGACCTGCCATGCTGGCCCTGTCCCCAGAGTACGCTGAGACTGTGATTGAGATTGGGTGTGGTGGTGGGCACCTGTAATCCCAGCTCTTGGGAGGCTGTACACAGGCGGATCACTACGAGTCTGATCTCGTAGTGAGAACTTGAACATCCTGTAGGCCCTTTGCTAAAATAAAAAAATTAAAAAAATCTAACTAGAAAGATGAAAGTATTTGTTTGTTTCCTGTTTTCAAAGCTCTCATGCTGTGATGTTTTGGAGTCATATCTGGGGTCCAATGGCAAAGGAAAGTATCATGGCAGAAAACATCATGTGGTAGAGGCAGCCTGCTCACATGACGGTACCTGCTAAGCAGAGGGAGAAAGAGAAAGTGGTCAGGGTCCAGCACCTCTCTAGGTGGTGCCCACAGTGGTACAGCTTCCTCTACTAGGTCTCTAACTCCCATAGTATTCACCACCTTCTAATAACAACACAGGCTAGCAGACTAATTCTTTACCATAAAAGACTCTGGGAACACCCCAGATTCAAAATATAGCATTCTGTCCTGGTCCCCAAGGCCCAGTGTATGTAGACCCTCTGCATGAGTTCCTGAACTCTCAGAACTTGTAGAGCAGCTCTGAAGTTTAAATTCAAGGTGTCCTCTATTATTCAAGGCAAACTTAACCACTAGCCCCTCTCAAAATTAAAAAAAAAAAAGGTAAATGAGTTATATACATCTCAGATATAAAGAGTAAATATTCCCACTGATAAAGAGAAAAGTGGGGGATGGAAAGGAAAGATTAGACTAAAACAAGACCAAAACTCAGCAGGACAAGAATAACGTCCTATAGCTCCATGTCCCATATCCAGGGAGCTCGGTAGAATGGGAGTTCCCAAGGACTGAGGCAGCAATATTGTCATAGTGTTGTGGATATAACTATCATTCATTCAGTTACTCGGGCTGTCTTTTTCTCTGTCTGTCTCTTCCTGTCTCTTTGTCACTCTCCTACTCTCCTACTCTCTGTCTCTGTCTGTCCATCTGTCTGTCTCTGTCTTTGTCTCTGTCTGTCTGTCTGTCTCTCTCTGTCTCTGTCTCTCCTCCCTTTCTCTGCCTGTCACTTTTCTTGGCAGATATTATTGCATGTTGCTGACACCCCTAACATCTTTGGGTCTCTACTGTGGGTTCAGTTGTCATTCACAAATCCACATAGCACCTTCTCAGGGAGTTCTTGCAAGACTCTAACTCTGTCCTATGCTCTCTGATCTCCCAGGCTTCATAGTTACGTTTTTAATAAATAGAAAGAAATTCTAGAACAAAGGTAAAATATATTACAGTACAAAATCACTGTGTTATTTTCATTTAGTGACCTATGTACTGTGCATAATTTCATGTGTTATACTTTTACATGACTGGAAGATCATTGCTTTAGCTCTACCAGAATCATAACAAACACATGAGTAATGCACTGTACCGCAGAGAGAAGGGAGATTGTACAATCAATTAATACCTCCCCAAAAGGCCAAACTCAGGACCAGATAGCTTCACTGATGAATTCTACAAATATTTCCAGAAGTATACTGTGATAGTTAATTTTGTTTATCAATTTTATTGAGTCAAGAGACAGGAGATTAATGAACACAATGTTGTATCAATTCTGTGGGTCCTGAGAACACATCTGATCCCTGGTCTCTTAATATCTAGACCTTCCCCCACCCTCTGCTTCCTGGATGCTAGAAGCTGAGTAGATTTTCTCTGCCGAGCCCATCTACCTTCTTTTTTTTCTGCCTTAAAACCAGCCAGGTATGGACTGGAATATTAGAAACTGAGACAAAATAACCCTTGTTTCTTTTCAATTACAAGTGACAAATATTTTTACCTTGGCAACAGGACACAGACACACACAATTCTCAAACCCAAATACTTTAAGAGAGGAGAAACACAAATTATAATAACAAAGGCAGAAGAAAAAAAAAACTACATACAAAGAAAGTGTAGGAAAGTATCTACGATTAATGTCAACACAAAATCCCTTCCTAAGGCATTAGCAAAATGAATCCATGAGCACATCAGAGTGATCAGACATGATCATTTGAATAGATTAAAAAACACTTTACAATTCAACAGCATTAAAAAATTGTCAGACTGAAGGAGAAGGAAATAACCTCAGCATAATAGAGACCACATGTCAAAAGCTGTCGTCCTTCGTCATACTTAACCCTGGAAATCTGGAAGCTTTCTCTATAAGGCCAGGAACAACATAAGGTACTATTCTGGTACTATGTACTTGTACTCAACATAGCATTAAAGGTTCTAAACAATGATATGAGGCAATGAAAACAAGTGGATGATATTCAAAGCAGACAGAAATCAGAAGTCAAAGTACCTGTTTATAGATAACAACAATTTTATGTGTAGAAAATAGACTGTAACAAAAATTTAGTGCAAATAAAAAAAATTAGTAGCATTGCAGGATAAAAACTCAATGTGTAAATATCAGTTACATTTCAATATGATAACAATGAGCAATTTGAAAATTCAAATTACTATAAAATCAAAATGAGGGGCCAGGGAGATGGCTCAGTGGAATAAGTGCTTCCCTGGCAAGTGCAAGGGCCTGAGTTCAATCCCTGGTCCTGCAAAAAAAAAAATAATGATGATAATAATAATAAAAAAATAGAATAAAAATGAATAAAATAGTTGGAAATAAATTTAAAGAGATGAAAAATTTAACCATTTAAGATTAATGAAAACTTGATCATAAAAATTAAAAGACAAAAATAAATTTGGGTTCACAGATTGAAAGATTTATAATTATTAAAATGTCCATAGTGTTCCCCAATGGTGTACAGACTGTTATTCAAAGTCTCAATATAATTTTTTCACCAAAATGGGAAAAGCAATTCTAAAGTTAGTATATGACTTCAAAAGACCACAAATACCCAAAATAATCTTATGAAAAAGAAAGCAAGAGGCCTTGTATTTCCTTACATCAACAAATATTAAAACTACATTAATCAAAATAGTATTGCACTGGCAGATACAGACCAATGGAACAGAACAGACAGTGCAGAAATAAAAATATACATATAAATATAGTCAGCTGTCTTCAATAAGATTACTCAACACTGCACAATGTAGAAGGAAAGTCTCTTAAATATCTTTGGAAATACTGTGCATCTGCTTGCAAAAGAACAAAATCTGACCTTAACCTTATGCTATATAACAATGGATTAAAATTCAAATATAAGATCTGCAACTGTACAGTCCTGAGGAAAAAATCTAAATGAGTAATTTCCTGGCATTGTTACTTGTAAGATATTTTGGATATAAACACCATTAATAATAGCAAAACAGAGAACTAAATGCCATCAAAGTATAAATTTTCATAACAAATACAGTAATACACAGGGTGAGCAGAAACCACAGAATTGAAGAAAATGCTTGCTGATCATCTATCTGATATAACAGTCATAATAATGTAGCTCCTATATCTTAATAGAACCAAAACAAATAACCTAACTCACAACGGACAATGAAACACCTCTTGCTTAGGCATTTCTCTAATGATGGCAGGTAAGTGACAAAGATGTCAAAGACCCTCAACATTATTCATTAGCAAAAGCCAAATCAAAGCTATATTGCAATATCACTTTATACCTGTTAGGAAGCCTTTATTAAAACCAAAATGAAACAAAAACTAACCAGAAAATAACCAGTATAAAAATATAAAATAAAATAAAATAGCTATCAGATGAGTCGCTGTTTCTACATCTGAGAAATTATGCTAAGGGTTTTCAATCAGGATCAAAGAGATAATTTGTCTATGTTCTGTATTATTCACAGTATTCACCATCAAAAGCAGTGTAAACATCCAGTTATGAACGAATAGATATAGAAAATTCAGTATATATGCACTTACCCTCAGAAAAAACAGAAATCTTATCATACTCAACAACCAGATAACTTGAGAATATTGGGCTCCATGAAGTGAGCTAGTTACAGGAGAACAATTGCTACATGATTTATTGAATAAAGCATTTGGACAGTCAAAATTAGTGAATCACAAGTAGAATGATACTTTTCAGGGTCTGAGAGAAGGGCAAAATAGGAGCATGCAGTTCCATGTGTACAGTGTCAGTTATACACTGCTGTGACTGTTAATCATATGTCAACTTGACTGCATTAACTCATGATTCACTGTATAGTAAAGCAGACCTCTTATTGTTTCTGAAGTATTTCTAGAGATGATTGGTAGACAGCTCAACAAACAAAGGGGGTGTGTGTGAAGATCTACCGTGACTGCAATTAACAACATCCAATGGGCTTGCAGCCTGATGAAATAAAAAAGGGAGAAAAGAAGTCTGCAGGGTTTTAACCCAAGTCTTCATTCTCCTTGAGCTGTCTCATCTTTTACACTGATGTCACAGGTGGACATCAAGTCTAGTTTCTCCAGGAAACTCAGCAGACTCAGGCCATGCAACTCCCTGGGAAGCTTCTAGGTCTTCTATTTCAGTCTGGTGCTTCTTTCTTGATCTTTCTTGTTCTATGTTTTCATTCTTGAGCTGAATGAAATCCCTGTGGTCCTCTAGCAGCAGATGATCATAGGAGTCACAGAGCCCTTCCGTAGGATATGTAACCCCCTTAGTTCTATCTCCACTGCTCCTGCTCTTCCTCCTGCTCCTCCCCTCCTTCTCCTCCTGCTGCTGTTCCTACACACACACACACACACACACACACACACACACACACAGAAGTTAAATTATTCACAAACTGAGGAGACTGGTTTTGTATGAAAAGAAAGCTTGACTTCATAGACTTTTGTGTGTCTGTTGATTATGTTATGTAACACAAATATGCATTCTCAAATATTCTTCAAACTTGCCTCTTATGGACCTCTAAATTTTCATTTTTCATATCATTGTCTTGGATGAAAACTTCATGCCATAGTTAGATTTTGACTCTAAACACACTGTCCCACATATTGTAAAAAGAATCACTGGCTTGAAAATTCTAAAGACTGCAGTTTCTACATACTGTTTATTAGCTAATTTACCTTTGATTTTTCCCCTCAGGAGCCAAGAGGGATGAGAAATCAGAGGAAAGGAGTCTAGTTTCAGACAAAGTCATTCTGCCCTGTCTCAAGGGAAGCCCCTGTCATCATCGCCTATTTCTATGTCTATTCCACAATGTCTCCTTTCACTAGCCTGCAAGAAAGCCCTCAGAGGTGCTAGTAGAAGTTTGAATTTTGAAACTGGGTTATACTTATGAATGTCTCCTGAGAGATCTGAATGTCAAACACATGGTACCCCTTCCACAGATCGTTCCTCCATAAGTTCAAGCAATATCTCTCTAGGACTTTGTTTTCCGCAATACTAGATGTGTTACCTTTTTTCTGTAGTTACCAATCTGAGGACAGTCTCACCCTTCCTTACATTCTCTTATGCTCTGTTCCCTGTTTAAACAATATCTTGTATGAAATCACTTTCTTCTTTCTCTCCCTCTTATTCTCTTCTTTTTTAAAGAGCTACAGGGGAAGGGGAGATGGTTCAGTGAAATAAGCACTTCCCTGGCAAGCTCAAGGGCCGGAGTTCAATTTTCAGTACCAGAGACTTCTAGGCCCTCAAAACTAGAGAGGCAGTCCCCAGTGGTCTCAGGTCCCACGCTGTGACCCCTGGCCCAGCACAGGTTGGCTGATCCAGTACAGCCTACCCAGCGGACCCAACAAAGCCCAGACCCGTCCACCTAGAGAGGGACATGCCTGAGACACTAGGGCCTACTCTGGCAACATTCTGGATCCTCGCCCCAAAGCCAGCCAAGGTAGTGGGAATTTTTACTACTCACTCTGCATCCCAGTTTGATTCCTGCTCATCTGACCAGGGAATCAACAAAGGGAACCACAGGAGCTGCAGAAAAAAGGAACTAAACACAGCAGCTAGATCTAGGCCAGGCATACCTGGATAATCTCAAACTAAATATACTGGCACCAGAATCTCATTACACGCTAAGGTTATAGCTGCACCAAAGCTCTACACCAAAGGCCAGAGGTTAGTGCTATACAAAATGACAAAAACAAGGAGAAAAATGCAATCTCAGGTCTCAAGTCTACCAGGAAGTGCAGAGGACACTAGCTTAGGTGAAATGAATGAATTAACAGATAAGGAAGCAATGGAACAACAGCAGAAATGTATAGAGGAACTCAGATGAGAATTAATTCCTGAACTAAAAAGAGAAATATCTGAATACATAACATCTGAAATAAAGAATCAAATCCAGAAACACTGGGGGGAAAACCATGTTCACCCAGAACAAGTACAGAGAGCACCATTCCAGCTGAAACGTCTGAATTAACAGCATCTAAAGCAAAGAAACAATAACAGAAAGGTCATGAGGAACTCAAAGGAGAAATAATTTATGAAATCAAAAAATAATTATTTGAAAAAAAAAAGAATTCTTTGAAATCATAGCATCTGAAATACAGAAATAAGTCCAGAATATACAGAGGAAACCCAACGTGTAAGAAACTCTGTAGAAAAACAATAAATAACTACTTCTAAAGAAGACATGGATTAAAAAAAAATAGAGGAGCTCATAAATATGATGGATTCCTTGAATGAGCAATACAGAAAAGAAATAGAACACATGAAACAGAGTCAAAGAGATATACAAGAATTAAAAATATCAATCACGAGTCTACAAAATGGTCTGAGTGAAAGCAGGCAGAGTTTCAGATCTTTAAGATGCTGGTGCAGCTAGTGAAAGGGTGAGAAAAGATATCTTAAAAACAATGAGAATGCAGGAAACAATAATCCATCACCTGCAAGATGACACCAGGATGAACAATGTCAGATTAATTGGTATCAATGAGAATGAAGGAGTCAATACAAATGACATAAAAAGAATTTGGGGAGAAATAATCTCAGAGAACTTCCCAAATATGAGGAAACAATCCAACATTCAGGCAACCAAAGCATACAGAAGACCAAATAACTTCAACCTAAGTAAAAACACACTGAGACATATAATAGTCAGATTCCCAGAAATCCAACACAATAATAACATACTGAAAGCTGCTAGAGAGAAGCAGTAGACCACATTCAAAGGAAAACCTATCAAAATTACAGCTGCCTTCTCTACACAAACCATGAAGGCAAGGACAGCATGGAGCAGAGTTCTTCAAGCCCTACACAAAAAGAAATTCCAGCCCAGACTATTATACTTTGCAAAGCTCTCTTTCAAGTTTGATGGAGAAGTGAAATACTTCCATGACAAAGAATAACTAAAAAATTTCATGATTACAAAGCCTTCCCTACACAGGCTACTGAAAGATGTTCCACAATGACCAGAATTCCATGAATGAGAATGGAAGGAACCCACTAAGCAGGACAGACAATGAAACTCAGGATACAAAGGAGTAAACATAGCAGGTAAATATCATGACAAATATAAGTCAACACATTTCAATTATAATCATCAATGTAAATGGACTCAATTCACCAATTAAAAGAAATAGACTGGCACAGTGGATTAAAAAAAAGTCCAACAATATGCTTTATAAAAGAAACACACTTAACTCAAAAGGACATTCATAGCCTCAAAGTCAATGGATGAAAAAGAATACTACAACAGGAAGAGATAACACTCATAAATATCTATGCGCCAAACACAAGAGCACCCAACTATGTAAGACAAATCTTAATGGACATGAAAAACCTAATATCTATGAACATAATCTTAACAATAGATCTAAACACCCCCTTATCTCAAAAAGATAGATCAACCAGACAAAAAATTAGCAAGGAAGTAGCAAAACTGAAAACAGAGCTTGGAACAAATGGACCTAGTGGACATATACAGAGTGTTCCACCCAACCACAGCAGAATACACATTTTTTTCAGCTGCATATGGGTCACTTTCCAAAATAGACCACATACTAGTCCAGAGGTCATGCTTAAGTATATTCAGGAAAACAGAAATTATCCCATGCATATTATCTGACCACGGTGCAATGAAACTGAAACTAAATGACAAAAGAAACCAGAAAATCCAGCTAAATTCATGGAAAATAAACAACACCCTACTCAGCAATCAATGGGTCACAGAAGGAATTAAACGACAAATTCATCAATATCTATAGTTCAATGAAAATTCAAGCACAACTTACCGGAACTTATGGAATGTGATGAAAGACAGTTCTTAGAGGGAAACTCATAGCTATGAATTCACACATTAGGAAAATAGAAAGGGAACAAATAAACACAATAATGTTGCACCTCTGACATCTAGAAAAAGACGAGCAAACAAAACCCGGAGTGCAAAGACAGGAAGAAATCATAAAGATTATAGCAGAAATTAATTCAATTGAGAGGAAGAAAACAGTTCAAAGAGTCCACACATCAAAAAAGTTGGTTCTTGGAAAGATTAAATAAAGTTGATAAGCCTCTAGCCAACCTCAACAAAAAGAGGAAAGAAAAGATTCAAGTACATGCAATCAGGAATGAAAAGGGTTAAATCACCACAGACTCAGTGGAAATTCAGAAGATTATCAATAGTTACTTCGAGAGTGTTTATGCTCACAGAATAGATGACACAGAAATGGACAGATTCCTTGAAACATACAAATTAGCAAAACTGAATCAAGAAGATATAACAACTCTCAATAAGCCAATAACAGCCCACGAAATATGAAACATAGTAAAAAGCCTACTGACAAAGAAAAGTCCAGGTCCTGATGGATTCATAGCTGAATTCTACAAGAAATGAATAGCAGATATAATCCTTACACTCCTCAAACTCTTCAGTGAAATTGAAAAGGAAGCAGTCCTCCCAAAATCAATTCTGGAGGCAATTATTATACTGATTCCAAAACCAGGGAAAGACACAACCAAAAGGGAAAACTACAGGCCAATCTCCCTTATGAATATAGATGCAAAAATACTCAATAAGATCCCAGCAAAAGAATATAGTGAATCATCAAGAAGATCATACACCATGACCAGGTAGGATTCATCCCAGGGATGCAAGGATGGTTCAGTATTTGAAGATCTATAAATATAATACACTATATTAATAGACTGAAATCTAAAACCCACATGATCATCTCAGTTGATGCAGAGAAAGCTTTTGACAAAGTCCAACACTCATTCATGTTCAAAGTCCTAGAGAAAGTTGGAATAGATGGAGTTTACCTTAACTTGATAAAAGCCATCTATGAGAACCCAAAAGCTCACATAATCCTAAATGGGGAAAAAGTGAAATCTTTCACTATTAAATCAGGTACAAGACAAGAATATCCTCTATCATCCTTCTTATGCAATATAGTTTTGGAATCATTAGCAACAGCCATTAGAAAAGAGGGAGAAATAAAAGGAATAAGAATAGGTAAAGAAGAAGTTAAATTATCACTATTTGCAGATGACATGATAATTTACTTGGAATACCCCAAAAATTCCACCAAGAAACTACTAGAACTAATACGGAAATTAAGTAGCATCACAGGATACAAAATAAAAAGTCAATAGCATTCCTCTACACAGATAACAAGCACACTGAAAGGGAAACTATAGAAACAGTACCTTTTACAGTAGCACCATGGAAAATGAAATACCTTGGAATTCACTTAACCAAGGAAGTCAAAGATCTTTTCATGAAAAATTACAACACCCTACGAAAAGAGATAATAGAGGATTTCAGAAAATGGAAAGATATTCCATGCTCCTGGATAGGAAGAACCAACATTGTGAAGATGGCCATACTCCCAAAATTGCTGTACAAATATAATGCAATCCCTATCAAACTGCCACCAACATTCCTCCCAGACATAGAGGAATCATTCCTAAAATTTATTTGGAACCACAAATGACCTAGAATAGCAAAGGCAATCTTGGCCAATAAAGACAACGCAGGAGGCATCACAATTCTTGACTTGAAATTATACTACAAAGCCACTGTGATAAAATCAATATGGTATTGGCAACAAAATAGACCTGGGGCTCAGTGGAATAGATTAGAAGATTCAGGGGCATCTACAGTTACACTCAGCCATCTGATCTTTGACAAAGGGGCCAAACAAGCTGACTGGAAAGAAAGATAGCCTTTTTAACAAATGGTGCTGGAAAACATGGCTTTCTACATACTGAAAACTAAAACTTGACCCAGCTCTATCACCATGCACTAAGTTAAAGTCAAAATGGATTAAAGATCTAAACATTAAAGCAGAAGCACTCAATGTCCTGGAAGAGAAAGTAGGAGGAACTCCTGAAGACATAGGGGTAGGTAAAGAGTTCATGAACAAATATACATTTGAACAAGAATCACTTGAAAGACTCAACAATTGGGATCAACTCTTCTTGAGGAGTTTCTGCACGTCAAAAGAAATTGTCAACAAAGTGAAAAGACAACCCACAAATTTTGAAAAAATCCTAAGCATTAAGCAATCAGACAGAGGTCTGCTGTCTAGAATATACAAAGAACTAAGACAAAACAGGGCCCGCAAATTTAAAGACCCAATTCAGAAATGGGCATCTGAGATGAATACACATTTCTTAGAGGATGAAATTAAAGAAGCGGATAAATAATATATGAAAAATTCTCCACATCATTAGCCATTCATGAAATGCAAATAAAAACAACACTGAGGTACCATCTCACTGCAGAAAGAATGGCTATCCTAAGGAAATCAACCAACAACAAATGTTGGAGAGGTTGTGGGGAAAAGGGAACATTTCTCCACTGCTTGTGGGGATGTAGTCTGATACAATCTATGTGGAGATCAGTGTGGAGACTCCTCAAAAGGATTTGACTAGAAATCCCATTCAAGCTGGCTATGCCCCTGCTGGGAATTTTCCCAGAGGAACTGAAAACATTATATCAAAGTGGTATATGTGTACCTATGTTTATAGCAGCACAATTTGTGATAGCAAAATCTTGGAAACAACCAAGATGTCCATCACATGAGGAATGGTTGAAAAAGATGTGGTATTTCTATATAATGGAGAATTACTCAGCTATAAAGAATGATAAATTTGGAGTATTTATATTGAAGTGGATGCCACTTGAACATATACTCTTAAGTGAAATAAATCAGACACATATGTGTAAATATCATGTAGTCTATAAGAAGACAAAAGAAGAAATACAAACAGAGTTGTATAACAACTAAAGACAATTGAGTCAGATAGTTTGTGCAAACTGAATGGCATATGCTGCAGGGTACTAATCAGCTTTTCTTCTGGATGGTTAACAACCTAAGTTCACACATCAATATTGGAGAAATAGAAGAGCCACAAGGCCAGCCAACATTTTGGCCCTAGCCTTTCAAGCTCAGTGAAGACTCACGGTATAAGAGAACCTATACTGTAACATCATGAAACTCAGTTGTGCCCCAACATTTCTGATCAAGGAGATTATGGAGCCACAGAGGAAAGAGATTGATGATGTATCATGTGCCTGGAGAGAGTCACATGGAGAGAAAACTTTTTCTCAGGCTCTCATAGAGAGCAAACTGGTCAAGCACTGGCCGTGCCTCATCCACATGGATGACACAGACAAAGAATCTACAGAGTAAGGTACAAGATTACAAAATAAACCCTGAGGGGACTTCACTGACCTCATCAAAAACAAAAGCTACATCTTTTGGTATAAAGGTCTTGATCTATCTTGGTCTTAACCATCCAACAGAAAAGTATAAAAATGAAGTATATAACGTGGGGCCATAATAATAAATTGAGCTGTAAATGGCTATAGTCAACAACTTCTTCAGATAACTCACTATTATTGTGGAATGCTGGACTGTGTTGGATTGTGTTGCCGAGTTCAGGCACCTGAATTGGTTTAATGACAATGGAGTGCCCATCTTTGATAGGTCTAGACAAAAAAATGGCTATACAAAGGAAGAATCATGATGTATGTGTATAAACAGTACAGTTAGGATAAATATGCCGTGCTTCTGCATAATTCTATGAGAAGCAAGATTTACACCAACAGTGGTTGGACAAGATATTAAGTTGGCCTCTAGTACTATGGACAAACACTAGGGAGATAACAAGGTAGAAAGTATTAATTATTGAATCTGTGATATAATTCAGCTATAAAAAATAAGATAAGTGTATAGCTACACTCTCTTCATTCACTGATTAGACATCTGCTATAATAATGCCTGTATGTATAATATCATGTATGCAACTTGTACGACCCCAAAACATTACAAAAACATTTTGCAGTGTATTAATTTATCAAATCTGTTCTGTTAATTTGTCTTGAAACTGTCTCATTGCTATTTGTTCTTCAATAAAATTGACAATAATAGTAATAAAAAATTCCCAGTTCCACCAAAATGAATAAAGAAAGAAAGAATTACAATATAGAGTAGGAAAATATCACTAACTGAGCTTTCTGTCTATAGACTTCAGTGCTTAGCAGGGCAACTTGTAATAAACTTGGTTTAATTTTCACACACGAAGAATTCATATTTTACTGATGTGTCAGAAATTTGTCTCTTCCTTTGTCCTTTATTATATTTACATATTCTCTCTCACATATTGAGAATAAAGTAATATTTTGCAAAATAGTTGTACTCCTCAAGCTAACACTATATAGGTTGGATGGAAAGAGGAAGATATGGAGGGAGGCATGGAGAGAGGGAATGATGAAGTAGGACAGAAAGAAAATTTGTATATTATTTGGCAATTTTTATTATTATAAGAAATACATAGCATCATATTAGTACCCTCTCCTCTTCTAAACTGCCATTTATTCTGTGTTCAACTAGAAAAGCCCCAGACAGTTCTGTACATTTTATGGCCCAATCTTGTGTCTTTCCTGCAGAGTAGATTTCACTGTTCAGGGGCCGGCAAATGGCTCAGTGAAATAAGCACTTTGCTGACAAGCGCAAGGGCCTGAGTTCAATCCCTGGTTCCACCAAACAAACAAAACAAGACAAAACAAAAAGAAAAAAAAAATTCACTGTTCCCTGCTTCAATCCTTAGCTGTAGAGTAATGCAGTTGTTCTTGTACTGGGTTAAATCTCACACAGCAAAGGGGTCTTCTTAGCTTCACTGATGCAATAATCTGTGTCTAAGGGGATATTTATCCGGAATTGACTAATTCCCACCAATTTTATGCAATTGGAACATTAGTACCTCACTTGTCCTTGAAGTACATTATTGGAACAATAGCAAAACCTCTATAGGAGTGTACACATATCCATGAAAAAATTTTAATGATTTTTCCCTTACTAGGATGAATGCATTGGTTTCTCTTTTCAAATAGAACCATATAAAATGAGTTTCCTTTGTTTGGGAGTCACAAAATAAATTCTTCCCATTAGTCTTTCACAAGTCCTGTTCTTTTCCTTTTATGAAAAGGAAATCAAGCTCATCCTCTCAAAGGATGTGCACACTCTGCTAAAATTTGAGATTTGCTTTATTTTTTACACACTTCAAAGCAAAAGTCACCATGTTCTTTGGAATTACAAGGGTACAGGGTTAAATCCCTGCTCTGTAATAATCAGCAGTTGCTCAATTTCTTTAAGACTATTTCTTCCTCTGAAAATTCAAGATAAGACACCTTCCTCTAGGGTTAAGTGAGGATTACTTGAGATAATGTACATAATTTAGCACCTGTTTCACAAAGGGCAAAAGAGCTTAAGAAAACATATCATAGTTCTTTCATTATTTTTTCTTTCTGTAGTAAATTTCAGTTGTTTAATTTTGATAACTTTATATTGTCTTGTACTATGTGTTCTGCAAATCAAATGAGACACAAATCACAGCTTGGGGGAAATCTGGGAAACTGAATGCATTCAATCATAAAAAAGCTTACTCATTCTAACCATTACCTCTTTCAATAAAATGTACTGAAATTTTCTTCCCCATTAGCTATCATTCCTAGGCAAATTACAAGGTATCCATAGGCTTTCTGGTATAAAAAACAATCAGTATCAAAGGCTAAGCCTCTTAGTAAGTTTACATTTTCCTGCCCCCCAGTCCTGGCAGCTCCCTGCACAGGTGGGCTGTGGAGATGGAAACTGGAATGGTAGTTTGGGGTGTCTTCAACTTTCTCTAGGAGACTTCCACCTAATTTCTCTTCCACTTGCAAGGGGAGCTAAGGAGAACTTGAGAAGGCTTTTGTGTCTTATATGAGTTACAGACCCAGCTACATGGTCTTCATTGATGCCTTACATGGCTGGTTTAGAGTGAAAAAAATCAACAAATGAGGCAATTTCTATCTTAGAACTGTGACTGAGTTTTAAACAACATAGATAGTAAGAATTAGACATTGGCTTTACTACCCACCGCTAGCAAGCCTCTCACTAAGCTACACTTTCCCCTTGAAGCACAAATATAGAGCTCAGGTTAGGAAAAGACAACTTTAGCTGTCTGGATATGGTGGTTTAAGTTAAGACTAATATACTCCCTTAAAGTTCTGATGAAAAACTCTGAATTATTTTTATTAGCTGATTTCCCTGCTAACAGCAGTGGATCCCTCTGGAGGATCTTAGGAAGAATTCACTCTTGCCTTGCCTTTAATTTTTCAGATTCAGTACATTTCTCAGCTTTTGGCGGTAAGACTCCAGTTTCTACCTCTAAGTCCTTCTCTTCACATGGTCTTCTGTTGCTCTCTGTAGGTTTCTTTCTGGTTCCTTCTTAAAAGACATTTGCAGGGCCAGGGAGATGGCTCAGTGGAATAAGCACTTCCCTGGCAAGTTCAAGGGCCTGAGTTCAATCCCTGGTTCTGAAAAAAAAAAAAAAAAAAGACATTTGCAATACCATTTAGGGCTCACTGTGGTTATCCAGGGAAATCTTGGGTCTGAAGGTCTCTAGAAATCACATCTACACAAAATGGTCATTCTGTGTAGGGAAATATTTCCAAGATCCAAAGATTAGGAGTGAACATCTTTAGAGACCATTTTCATCCTGCTAAAAACTTCAAAGATATGGTGAATATATTTTACATCAAATTTTATAAATTATAATTCTGTTTTGAACTTTTCTGTTGAATCATCTCTGGTTCAGCATTAATTTCAGAATATATAGCTATGAAAATTATGATGGCTATGTTGGTTCACACTGACAGTTCTCTCTGGAGTGATTCAGGCCTGGGTTTAAATTCCCTTCACTTATTGTTTTTGCAGAATTGAGCAATCTACATAATTTGTTCATTTGTTAAATAAGACAGTATTTTGAACCTCAGCTTTAATAGTGAAAAGAGAAAAAATATGGAGCCAAGAATTAAATCTAGAGTTGGATAAGTGTTTGTAATATTTTAATCTCTTGTTTTCTCTTCATCCAGAAATTATAAGTAAAAAGACTCCTGAAAATCAGTCTTTTTCTAAAGAAATTATTTTCTAGTTTTACAATTAATATATCCTTTTGGTTTTCTCATCATGGTAGTTCCATTAAAAATATTATTGAGAAGTAACTATTAAATACCAGAACACTGCCTTTTCCAGAAAGAGAAATTCATAATAAATGAAGACACTTATGAGATAGACCACTTCAATTTCAATATTTCTTCTTTCTTTGTCTTTAGTCTTGTTAAAAATATTTCAAATTTCAGTGTTTCAAAGCATATTAGATATTACATAATTTGTAAAATTACAGATTTGTACATTTTGATTCATTCATTCATTTTAAAATAAATTTCTAAAATTGTGAAACTTTCTCATTCCAGCTTTTTCAATGTTTTATCAAAAGTAATATCTGACATCAGTCTATGGCAATAGTTAATTTTGTTTATCATGTTTAATTTTTTTCTTTTTTAAGAGCACATTAATTTTATCATTACATGACATTAAAGGAAACATTGTACGAAATAGAAAGAGCTATTCAATCAAGTACTTCTTTTAGGGTACTCAATTACTCTACAGAAAGCTTTAGATTTTAGCAAACAGGAAAATTAACATCTTAAGGTCATTTTTATTTAAGTGTAAGCTATTGGCATAAACTTGTGTATGTTTGAGATGTCTCTCTCAATGAATTTTTACAAGTTAACACATGTATAAACATCACCTAAAACAAGAAAATGGTGTTCTTAGCACCTCTTCAATTTCTATTCTGTCATCTCATTACTATTCTCCTTGGCAGGCTGAAATTTACTGACCTCTCAAAAATAGAGCTTGACTTTGCCTATTTACCAGTATCATCAAAATAGAATTCTACTGGACTGATCTCATCATGTGTGACTTCCCATTCAATATTATGCTGTATATTTGAATATTTGTGCACATGAGTTCATATTAATATACAAGATTTCATAGAATTGAGAACATTCCAGTTCAGGAACTTTGGTAAATGTGTATGTATTTGTATTGAATATTTCTGTACATTCTGAATTGTGAGATGTATAACACACCAGATTTGTAGTGTTGGTGAGATAGCTCAGCAGCAGAAGTGCCTGCCTAGCAAACTTAAGGACCCAGTCTCCATCCCTAATGCTGCAAGGCATGCCGGCCTCAAGCTGAGCTGGCCACCAAAACTAGGTGTGGTGGCACATGCTTGTAATCTAAGCATTTGGGAGGCTTGAGATAGGAGGATAACGATGAGCCCGAGCTGCCTAGTGAGACCCCGTGTCAAATTTTAAAAAAAGATTTATAGGCAGCAATGCATGAAACATTCTGCTTCTCCATATCCTCACCACCTGCCACATACTTTGTTGTTTTAATATAAAACAACATTTTAATTTTCATGAGGGGATAGAAACATATTTGGGTTTTAGTTTTCACTGGATCAATAAATAACATGTGATTGTTTTTCTCATATTATTGATCAGTCATATCAACTTTTATGTGAATTTCCAATTCTGTTTAATTTTATGTTAAGAAATCTATGTGTCTCTTTGCTTAGTTTCCAGGTATGCTCTGTATAACATAGATATATTTTGTAGGGGTTAAATGCTTTGTAAATAATTTTTTTCTTATTCTAATGACCTTTCTTTCATCCTGTTTTTTATGAATAACAGTTATCATTTTATTTTTGTGTTTTAGTTCAAAGCTATTTCTGTTTCATTTGGGAAAACTTATACTACCCCAAAGGCATGAAAATGCTCATTCAGATATTCATGTAAAGCCGTTATTGTTCTCCTTGTCATACTTTGACCAGGATACATTTTTATTTTTGTGACTTGAAAGATTAGGGAATAATATATATATTTTCCTTGCCAATGTGTACTCAATTGACACAACACTCTTTGTTGAAACACCATATTGTAATAATCCACATACACTTTACTTTTATGATAAATTAGCTTGATACGTACAGCAAAAGGTGCTTTGTAGTATGGCAATTTTAGTGAATATATTAAACATACACAAAATTCAAAAGAATAGTATAGTGAATTTATATCACTCATCACCTGGCTTTAAAAATGATCTGTTCAAGAACAGCCTCTTTTCATAGATAAACACCCATTTCCTTCCACAAATCCCCAATAGTATATCATTTTATCCATTAAAATATCGGGATAGCTTTCTAAAACATGATTTCTTTTTCCTTTCTTATAACTTCCAAAAATGTTTTCCTTTACAGTATTAGGGTAAGTTTAATAAAGGATAATTACAATACATTTATCCTAATATTGTAAAAATCACACCTCTGAGTAACAATTTAATATAGCATGAAAGATTCATTTAGTATATCATTTCTGGCTGTCTGATAAAGTTTTAAGTTTAAAGTTTTCAAATTACAGTATGGGAAAATTTATACATTGCAATTAATTTATATTTCTTTGAACTGTACTAATCAGTACATTTTCCCCATCTCTCAGTATGCCAGTGTATGTTTTTCTTATAATGCATTTGTTAAGAAATTTGCTCATTAGGTCCAGGAGTACTTTGATTGCAATCTGTGCTAATGCTATCTAAAGCTTATTGAGAAAGATCCCTGTTTACAGAGAGGTCTAAGGAAATCTTCTTTTTGGATTTCCATGTATCAAGATGTTTTTCTTTTATCCTGACTGGTCCTTTGTTGCTGGGAGATGTCCTCTGCTTTGTAGAAGTCTTAATAATATCCCTGGTCCTTTTATTCTAGATTGCAGTAGCCGCCCCTAGTTTTGGACATAAAAAATATTCATTATTTATCTACCTCTATTGCTTGTTACTACATCTTTATTCCAGTTCTTTGTATTTTCTTACCTGAATTTGTTTTTATTTCCTTGAGAATTGAAATGATTCCTTCATTTATAAATTAAAGTTATTAAAAATTATTGTCTCTTCTTTAGTGGCTTATTATTAAAACCAAAAGAGGGAATAAAAAAAAAAAAACAGGGGCCAGTGAGATAGCTCAGTGTACTAAAGTGCCTGCTTAGACAAGCTTGGCCAAACACAGGGACCTCCCCAGCACCACATGCCCCTCCAGCCCCACACCCAGGGCAGGCTGCTCTGTCCAGAGTCTGGGCTTGGTGGCACACACACCTGCAATCCCAGCACTGGGGAGACTGAAGGCAGGAGGATCACCATGAGTCCGAGATGCATAGTGAGACCCTGTGACAACCAAAAGCATTAAAAAATAATAAATAAAAATTGCAAATAAAATAAAACCAAAAAAATAACACGCAGTATTTCTCTGATCATGTCATGGAATCCTATTAAATTTTTAGACATTTTAAGATCTTACATTTAGTACTAGTACTTCACTATTGCCTGAAGTGTCTTGCTTATCATGTTATTAACTCTTACTTTAAATAATATATTTAGTATAGATGTCAATATTTCCGCATTAATTCTTTCTTCATGGAAATCAGCCACTTTTCCTCATAATTCCTGCGGTCTCAAGCTGCAGCGTTCTCAGTCTTATCTTTCAGCTTCTCACCACTGCTCTGTGTATTTCTCATGCTTGCCCTTTCCTTTTCTACATTTACTTGTACTCTTGACATTTTAATATTTTTCACTATGTAATTTCTCTCTTGGTGTGGGCAGAATTCTTTGTATTTATTTATTTATTTATTTATTTATTTATTATTTTATTGAAGTACAAATATCAATGAGACAGTTTTAAGACGACTTAAGGCGGATTCGATCAATTAATGCATTGCAAATTGTTTTCATAATGTTTTGCTATTGTACAAGGTGCATACCTGATATTTTACTTACAGACATTATTATAGCAGGTGTCTCTTATCCATAAATTAAGAGAGTGTATAATTCTTTAAGATGGATGCATAGAGTATGGGGAATTTAGCACCTGGAGCTTCTTCCCTGGAGCATTCTACTCGGTATACAAGTTCTTAGGCATAGACCTATATATTTCATACATTTGTATTGAAATCTCAGGGTATCTATTACCAGATTAAATTAGGTATCTATTTCCAGGTTAGTATACACATTGTTGTTCTAAAATTGATACTGAGGCATGTTTTTGATCATGCGGATGACACATCCCTTCTCCCTGTGGTCACTAGAAACAACATTAGCATATTGGCCTTGGAAATTGAATGAATACAAAAAATTACTGAACAGAAGTCTCTTTCAGACTATCATTTTCAATACAGTTACAGTGTAATCCTGTTAGAAAGTAGTTTAATTGACTTTTATTCTTAGTTGTATGTAGTATAAAGGAGAAAAAATATTCACTTCTTTAGTGTATTTATTGTTATATTTCTTACTTTCCTCCTTTCTGTCCTCCTGTATGTTTTACCATCTTTCTTTTCTCTCCTTGTGTTCTTCCCTTATTTTTCTCTTCTTTCCTTCTTTCTCTTCTGTCTTATTTCTCCCTCCTCATTCTAAGTTCCTTTGTTTCTTCCATCCTTTCTTCTTACCTTCCTGTCATTCCTCCTCCCTTTGTTTCTCTGTTTCTTTACCTCTGCCTTTCAACCACACATAACCTGTGCAGAAGACAACCAAAGTTCTCTGACTTTGTAGGAGGAGGTGCTGTCTTCTATGATGTGGCAGGAAGATCGGAAATGGTAGTCTTGATTTTGTTGGAAGTATCTGGTCATATCCTAAGGTCTCCATTTTACCAGTGATTTTATAATAAACAATAGGCAGCCTTTTATCTGTAAGTTTATATGCAATGGAGTGACTTCAAAGAGAGACATATTTTGTCCATTCTGCTTCGCTGTGCATCTCTAGCAGTAAGGTCCCAGTGCCTCTGCTGAGATCTTTGTTTCACACACACTGAGTGTCTTGGTGGTAGTTTTATTCTTGACCCAAATACATTTAAATAGTTAATTAATTTGAAAAGCATGGATCTATTAGAGGTCAGACAAAGCTTCTCTCTTGCCAAGTTACAAAAGCAGCAAATCTTTACTAGCTGTACTGTCTTTAGGGAGTCAAGGCAGGACAAATTTATTCTTTATTTCCACCAAGTTGGGAAGATTTGGTGAGTAAATCTACACCATAAAACATCTACAGGGAGATTCTTCCCACACTCCATGCAGTTTTTGGCTCCTCAAACATCCTTTATTGTTCCCAATTCTCTCTTCTATCTTGATGTTAAGATTTTCTAACCAGTATCTGTCTGACATAGCTGTAAGGCTAATGGCTGGTGAAGTATCCACATCTCCATTCCATATTTGTTATTGCCTTGTGGCTTGGGGGAAATATCACCAATAAATCTATTCACAGAATTGTAACTTTCTACTCAATGAAAATATAATGTAGGTATTTGATAAAAAAAAAACACTAATAGATAGCCTGTCATCAGCTGACTAAGAAACAAAAATAACCGAAGGAGGAAAGTCTCGGTCTTCCTCAGGACTAAGATAGAATAGAATATTCTGTCCTTCATGAAAAAACTCTGATGAAATTGAAATTCCAAATTCTTTTTTTGTGTAGTTTGACCTTCCTTGCTCATGTCATAACAAGTGTCTATTACATTAAATTGATAGCTTGAGAAGTTCTGGATCAACATCAGACAATCAAGGGCAGGAAGAGACTTTTTATAAGAATTTGAAGGAGAGCCTGTCACTGTCTAGCTTTTCCTTTTCTTTTCAGAAAGTTCTAATTACATAGTCTAAATTCATGACCACAGAATCTAAATAGATGACCAAGAAGGACCATCTCCAAGTTGAGCCTGAGACCACAGAACAGATGGCGAAGTGTTCAGTTGCATCAGCTGCCCCCCCCCCATGTCCTAAGCAAAGGCCCCCTTGTCACCAAGGTGCCTCCATGGCAGGGGTAAAGGTGGCTGAAAATTCCTCTTCATTTTTCTGGTTGTAGGATCCTAAGGGTGAGTAAATTTTCACCTTTCTGCGTCTATACTTAGCAGCCCACAAAAACCAAAGTTTTCAATGTGGCAGGCCCTAAAAATACCTTAAATTGGATTCAACTCTTATAATTTACTTCCATCTGAACTGGAAAAAGTAGTTAGAAATAAAATATTGAATCAAAGTTTTTGTACACCTTAGTAAATTAGTACATTAAACTCACATAGATATTTTATGCAGATGGAAAGAGTATTAAGTAAAATATGTGCTGAATCGTATTCAAAATATTCACAATGCTATTTTCCACATTGTTGCTTAACAAAAACGATTTAACATGAATTTATTTATTCAAAAGCTAAGAGTAGATGAGTCCCGAGGTCCTAATTGAAACATGGTCAAGGTAAGAAGATAACCCAGATGCATGCTATCCCAAAAGAGAACAAAGAGAGAATTATCTTAAAAATTACAAATTTGGTGGGTTATTTTTAGCACTAACCAAGAAGAAAACCCAGAGTTTGTACCCTAACAGTAATGCTTAGTTTTCATGAGTCTGGAATGTGGTCATCGATGCAGCTGAAAATAGGCAACAGCATCAGTGTGTGCTAGAACAGGGCCTGCACTGCTGTGGGTGTGTAGGGACAAAAGACTAATTCTTAGTATTGTTGGAAGGAGAGACTGCCACATCACAAACTGTTACTGTTGAAAGGTCTCAGAAGCTGCATGCAAAGTAAAATAAATAGAACACCCATCCAGCATAAACTTTACATAATACCACTTCAACTTCAGTGGTGTCCCATCATCTGACCAGAATAAATAGGTGTCGTGTTTTGCAAATGTCCTTAATTTTTAGATTCAATTTATGAAACTGAATATTTTCTAATGAAAGGAATAAGATGGTGTCTCTTTGGAAAAAAATTAATCCCAATAGTTGAACTTTTATTCTCACCTGAAAGATAGCTTTGGAAATTATGAGATGAATACATCAACAACGGGACATGAGATTGTTTGCTTCTTTCTGCAGTAAAAGCAAAAACACTGCACGGCTGCAGTGTGGGTGATGAAATCATTTAATCAATTATACAACTGAAAAAATAATTATGTTTTCTCTCTAAACAGTTATAGTCAGTGATCTGGAAGCACAAAACTCTTGCTGGGGCAGGAGGTCATCCGAAGAGGGTAAATTGGCAACAATCAAGACTATGTAGGAATCCTAGACATAAGTATGACCAGTGAAATGTGAAAGTGCCTTTGATCCTGGATGGCATTTGTCTTTGTCCCAGAAACTGGGGATTCAGAAACACCAATGGAACCGAAACTTTTCTAAGGCACATGGGGCAAGTTGAGATTGTGACCAGCCCTGACTGCATTCAGACCTGTTTTAAATGTATTTGTCTTATGCTGGGCATGGTGGAGCACATCTGTAATCCTAGTACCCAGGAGCTCAGTTTGAGATCAGCTTGGGCTGCAGTGTGAGCTCAAAGACAGCCTGAATAGCATAGCAAGACCTTGTCTCAAACACACACACACACACACACACACACACACACACACACGAATATATATATAGAATGTAGAGACAAAATAGTGTTAAAAACATGTAAATGCATACAAAAATATTTAAAAAGAACGATTTGATTGTATTTACACCAATAAAAATGTAAATGTAAATAATTTTAAAATATAAGAATATTGTAAGAAGGAAAAACTAAAATAATTATGTTGAGAAAAGAATAAATTAAGAAAAGTAGGCTTGGTTTGAAAGCTACTTTCCCAGTTTTCTGCTTATGCTTATTCAGTATGTTATTTTATTCTTTGGACTCCTTTATAGCCAGTTGTTTTTATATTTTAAGAAAAATACCTGAGAATTATTAAATAACCTACCAGATCTCATAGACACATAAATAAATATGAAATAAAAGCTGTTAGTATAGTAACTGAGGTCTTGGGATGTACTACACTGATACAGTACTTGCTTATTATGCGTGAAGCCCTGGGTTTGATCCTCAATATTCAAAAAGAAAAAAGCTGAAAGTTGGATTCAGCTGTGGAAACAGAAGTGATGCTTAACTATAAAAGTAGGAAATACCATTACTATTTCTGCAATTGAACCCAAGTTTTACCCTGATTGCAAATATGTGGAGAAAAAGGAGCATACCTATATACTATTAGTAGGATTGCAAATTCATACAACCAGTATCAAAATCAGTATGGGGTTCTTCAAATACCCAAAAAATTTGAGTCAGCATAGTATAGAAACACCTGCATAAACACATTTAGTACAGTGCCATTCACAATATCCAAGTTATATTAATTTAGTCATAACTATGGAAAAATAGATCAAGAAAATGTAGTACATGCACATAGTATAATATTATTCCGTCATAAAGAAGAAAAAGCATATCATTAGCTGAAAAATGGAAAGAACTGGAATAAGAAGGTAAGTGAGGATAGTGGGGTTTGGTTACGCGCAATCATCTGTTACACTGTGAAAATACCACAGTGAAGCACATTACTTCGTAAAGCTTATGTACAATATACTACAAGGAGTGATATTTCCAAAGTTTCCCAAACATGCTTCCAAAGCACAGTGAGGAATGATGACATAAATTTGCAAAGACAGTTTGGATTTAAAATTGAAGAACAGTTGGCAGAATGCTGAAAAAATTAAAACAGACATTATGAACATGTAAACTTCTACATGAAATTATGAACACACAGAATCTGAAGTTATGAACACATACCCAAAAAACCTACCTTCTGCTACAAACCTCAAGAGCGTGGCCATTCCCTTGCCCCTCAAATGGACAGGATACCACATGTGCATTTGGTTCAATCTTCAGATGAACTTTGGAAGCAGTAATTTTACAGTGAAATTGGCCAGGCCTTTTGCTCAAGCGTTTATCTGAAATAGTATATATTTAGCACAATTGCAATTATGGCCTGTTAATACTTGTTTGTAAATTGTAACTTAAAAATGTAGTCTTTTCTAGGTTTTGTTTGAGTAAATGATGATGAAATAAGCTTTATTACTTGTAAACATTTTAAAAATAGTCTGGGAATGGATTTGAAATTGTTAGGTAGGCCTAGCAGACTTGTTTCTGGCTACTCCTACCATGCCTTTGGTGCCACTAATTGACGTGGGGTTTGGTTATAGAAATGTGGCTGGTGAAAGGGTTATGAGTTATGTCTGCATTTTCTCTCTGCCGTGGTAGACACAGTGAATCTCCATGGATTATAAAGCATAGGTTCTATAATTTGGCTCCTCTTTGCTACAGTATTTTCTCAGACTTGCATACAAAATAGGAGTAGACATTTCTTAAAGAAAATGCTCAAGTCTTGGCCTTTTTAATGGTTTCAATTTGCATTTTCAATGGTTCCTATAAGATTGGTGAAATACAAGCTGTAGTAAGAATTTAGCACCCAAAAACCTCTACTTATCTGAATAATTGCTTTTTCACTATCAACTTCTCCCTAGATTCCTGGCTTTTTTTTATTTTACTTCAATATATCCTATTTTTGGACTGGTGTGATGCTATTTAAAATCTCTGTAGTTTGTGCAGTGCTTTTCACACTCCTAAACACTAGCAGCAGAATTAAAGGATTTGTTCTCTCTATTCAAAAGGGAAAGTTATGATCTGTTTCAATGTGGCATATGAAATAATAAACTAAAATTGGAGCTTGTTTCTTTATCAGATTATAAAACACAAAGAATATCAAAGAAAATGTTAAAACATAAAGCTTTGAAATCACAGGAGCTTTAAATTTTCATTTTGAAAAAAAAATGCTATAAATTTTCAGTCTCCACACGTCTGAAATGATGATAAAAACTTATTCCAGCAAATGTTCTAGAAAAATTTGAATAAATGTTTGCTTCAAATAGCTCCAAAGCAGTTTTATGAATTGAGAAAGTAAAACAATGCTCTGCAGAAAGCAGAAACAACCCACATTTTAAATGTTTTGGGTTTGTTTTTTTCTTAGCCTATTTTCCTTTAAGATGAATCTGAGAGCAGGAAAGAATAGAATATGTGCAAAAGAACTAGTCTGGTGTTCAAAAGACAAATACCTCAGTAACTTCAAAAAACACCTGCATGTAGGGGTGGAGCTGCAGAGAGGAAAATGGGGTTACAATCAAAATGAACTAGATTCAGAGTCCCAGCAAACTCTTGTCATCTCTGGCAGCTCTCACTGTGAGGCGAAAAATGCCTCCAGGGTTAATTTATCATTAAATTTATAGTCATATAATATTTACTAGCCACATATCAATTCTTTCCACAGAAAAATATGAAACTAAAAATTGAAGAGGAGAAAAAAAGTAATTATTGTGGAGCGGCACTACACACACGCTGCCCCAGCCTAAGGAATAGCTTCATCCTTGGCCAAAGCATCTCCTCGTAGCCCACAGTTCCTGTACAGTGCACGCCGGCTTCACTTGGTCTTCGCGGTCTAGTCACAGAGACTCATGCTCAAAGTTTCCATGTGTTACACTCTCTTTCATTGTCCTCTCTTTCAGGAGAAAAATGTGAGAGTCACTTACCAACTGTTTTTAAAATATTGATAAAACTATTACATGTATGCGATGTTGAGACTAATAAACTAAATATTCAAAACAAAGAGACAGTTGATTTGAAAACTGGGCAAACTGCTCTGATTATTTTCAGATTTCTACAGTGTAATATAGGAAAAGTTTGACTACGTTCACAGTCATGGTCATGAGGCTTTTGAGTATACACATAATTGAAACAAGCCCAGAAAGTCTTCCTGAATATCTCTAATTATCAGGGATCTCTGAATCAAGACCACAGGGAAATTACATCTCACTTAAAAAAAAATGGCTTAAGGTTTTTCAATAAAACCCTAATGTTAACAAGTTCTAAAAGTGGAGAACGGTGATATTTTGTGTGTTGTTGGTGAGAACAGAAAATGATAAGAGGGTTCTCAAAACATTGAACAAAGAAACACTGTGACTCGGTAATCCCATTACTGTTAAATAAATTCAAATTAAATAAATTCAGTGCATCAGAGAAGCACATACACTCCCATGTTTGTTATGGCATGAGTCTCAATATGTAGGCAATTAAAACTACCTTAAGGTCCATCAATAATGAGTGGAGAAAAATAATTATACATATATACCTATTATATATACACATATATATGTATATAGTATATAGTATATATATATATATATATATATATATATATATATATATGTTCTGTCATATGCATGAAATCCTGTAATTTGTGACAATATGAGTAGAGTTAGAGATCATTATGATAAGTAAAATAAGTCAGATGCAGAAAGACAAGTGCTACAAGACCTCTCTATATGTAGAATATAAAGAAGGTGACCTCACAGAAAGTCAAGTGGAGGGAGAGGCATTGAAGCAGGGGCTCACAGGAGGGAGGGATGAGGCAAGACTGATCAATGGGTTCTAACTGAGACAGAAACAAGAAATCCTGGGAGACTACTGCATTGCAGAGTGACAGAAGATAGCAATAATGAGCTGTACATTTCAAACAGCCAGAAGCAAAGATATATATGTTTTCACCATAAAGAAATGATGGATATTGAGGAGATAGGTATGTTTAATGTGATATAAATTAATATATATTTATATAATGTGCTATATATATAAATCACATGGACATCTGTAAAGATGTATTATTTTTGTTTTGAGTCTATCAGTTAAGAAATTAGTTAAATTTTTAAAACTGCTGTATGGAAAAATAGATGGAAATATGACAAATAAATATTAATGAAAATCTTGTATGCCTAAAGACACTGAGTTTCACTAGTTAGTACACTGAGGAAATTAAATGTAGAGACTGTTATTATTTCTAGGCGGTATAATCAAGTTAATGGCAAATTTGAAAATCACACTGGTTAACATTCCATATACAAATAAAGCAATAAATCACTGGTAACAAATATTTCCCAAATAGAATTAATTGAGCTCGATTTCACTGACTAAAAAATAAAGTAAAATTATTGCTCATTTTTACATTTAAAATTAAACCTAAATGTGAGTGGACAGTGGGTTGAAAATGAAAGGGAAGTAATTTGAAAGTATTATGAAATTATGAATTTAAACAACTTCAAAGAGAGGGCCTCAAACTTATGTAAAATGAATGGATTAGCCTATTTTTCCTGACAATTTTTTTTAAACTTATATTTTGGCTACAAGGTCTCATTGAGCAGTGAGATACATAAATACTGAATGCTGTACTGAACTGGTAGTGATCCTCCTGTCCTCAGCCTCCCCAGCACTGGGATTGCAGGCCTGTGCCACCATGCCTGGACTCGGTTGCCAGCTCAGGCCACCTGAAGGGTGGGGTCAGGGCAGCCTGTGGTACTGGGGACGGAGCCCCAGGCCCTATGGTTGCCTGAGCAGGTTGCTTTTCCTGCTCAGTTTGTTTCCCTGGCCCCAAGTTTTCTTAAGGTCTACTCTATATGCTAAAGAAAAATTAGTGCCAAAATAGAGTCAGTTTCCCTAGGCATAGTTTAGGTGAGATTTTACTATTTCAGAAACAGTAGGTGCTTCCTATTTTGTGACCTTAGGATACCATGGAGAGAAAATGCTGATACGGTTTTGTTAATCTGCAGGAAAAAATGAATGCTACTGTATCTATATATTCCTAAAGGCTTGTCCTTTTCCCTGAGGAAATTTCTGCCCAGCACTTACACACTGACCCTTTATTGCCACTTTTGTAGGTCCACGTCTTTTTTATTTGCCATGAAATGAAGTCATATTCTTTCACATTAGCTGAAATAGAATAGGCAAACTATATGTATGTCAACATCGTTTTGAAATATAAGGTAGCTCATGTCACAAAACATCATATTGGAAAGTAGAAATCTAAAGACAAATTCATAGGTATTGTATGACACCTTGGACAAAATAACTGACAAGGCACTATTTGCAGACGACATGATACTTTAATTGGAAGACCACAATAATTCCACCAAGAAACTACTAGAACTGATAGGGAAATTCAGTAGCATAGCAGGTTACAAAATCAATACGCAGAAGTCAATAGCATTCCTCTATACAGATAACAAACACACTGAAAGGGAAACTATAGAAACAATACCTTTCACAATAGCACCGTGGAAAATGAAATACCTTGGGATTCACTTAACCAAGGAAGTCAAAGATCTTTTCACAGAAAATTACAACACCCTAAGAAAAGATATTATAGAGGATTTCAGAAAATGGAAAGATATTCCATGCTCCTGGATAGGAAGATCCAACATCGTGAAGATGGCCATACTCCCATAATTGCTGTACAGATTTAATGCAATCCCTATCAAACTGCCACCAACATACCTCCCAGATATAGAGAAATCAATCCTAAAATTTATCTGGAACCACAAGCGACCTACAATAGCAAAGGCAATCTTGGCCAATAAAGACAAGACAGGAGGCATCACAATTCCTGATTTGAAATTATACTACAAAGCCACTGTGATAAAATCAACATGGTATTGGCAACAAAATAGACCTGAGGATCAGTGGAATAGATTAGAAGATGCAGAGGTATCTATGAAAACACTCAGGCATCTTATCTTTGACAAAGGGGCTACACAGGCTCGCTGGAAGAAAGATAGCCTCTTTAACAAATGGTGCTGGAAAACATGGCTTTGTACATGCCGAAAATTAAAAATTGACCCAGCTCTATCAGCATGCACTAAGTTAAAGTCAAAATGGATTAAAGATCTAAACATTAAAACAGAAACAATCTCCTGGAAGAGAAAGTAGAAGGAACTCTTGAAGACATAGGGGTAGGTAATGAGTTCATGAAAAAACATATATTCGCAAGGGAAGCTCTTGAAAGAATCAACAACTGGGATCAACTCTTCTTAAAGAGCTTCTGCATGTCAAAAGAAATTGTCAACAGAGTGAAAAGACAACCCACAAACTTTGAAAAAATCCTAACTAATAAGCAATCAGACGGAGGACTACTGTTTAGAATATATAAAGAACTAAGATATAACAGGGCCCTCAAATTTAAAGACCCAATTCAGAAATGGGCATCTGAGATGAATACACACTTCTCAGAGGACGAAATTAAAGAAGCGAACAAATATATGAAAAAATGCTCCACATCGCTAGCCACTTGTGAAATGCAAATAAAAACAACACTGAGATATCATCTCACTCCAGAAAGAATGGCTATCATAAGGAAATCAACCAACAACAAATGTTGGAGAGGTTGTGGGGAAAAGGGAACGCTTTTCCACTGCTGGTGGGAATGTGGACTGGTACAACCATTGTGGAGGTCAGTCTTTTTGAGACTCCTCAAAAGAGTAGGACTAGAAATCCCATTCAAGCCGGCTATCCCCCTACTGGGAATTTTCCCAAAGGATCTGGATACATTGTATCATAGAGATATATGTATACCTATGTTTATAGCAGCGCAATGTTTGATAGCAAAATCTTGGAAACAACCAAGATGTCCATCACATGAGGAATGGTTGAAAAAGTGTGGTATTTCTATACAACGGAGTATTACTCAGCTATTAAGAATGATAAGTTTGAAGCATTTATACTGAAGTGGATGCCACTTGAACATATACTCATAAGTGACATAAACCAGACACACATGTGTAAATATCGTATAGTCTCCCTAGTATAACAAGCGAAAAGCAGAAATACAAAGTAAAATACAACATACAACAAGTAAAATCAATTGAGTCAGATAAGGCAAAGTGAATGGCATAGGCTTCAGGATACTAATCAGCTTTTCTTCTGGATGGTTAACAACCTCAGATCACAAGTCAGAGTTGGAGAAA
>PVKA01018858.1:0-30311 GCA_004027165.1 Ctenomys sociabilis
CAAAAATGAAAACATCTTCCTTCTGGGTACTGGGTCCCAAAGAGGTCTAGGGCTGTGGATTGTGGAGTGTGAACTGTTTCTGCTTTCAAGGCTTGGAGTTCTTTTGCAGGTTTGCATGAGCTAAGGAGCTGCAGAGATTCTTGGCCCAGAGCCTTTTGTCTTCCTAAGAAGTGGGGAGCTGGCCTCTCATTTTGAGGATCCAAGGGTTTGGAAATAAGAATGCCCAGGATGCTTCCCATCCATAAGGCTATTTATTATCAGCAGCTTGATGGCTCAAGAGCTCATTCTCCTGCCTGGACCACTCCTGAGGACACTGGTACAGGCAGCACTTCATCCTGGGGACCCATGAACACTGCCCTGCCCTGGGTGTCCTGCAGGCTGCTTCTGGTTTCATAGAGGTCTCCTGTAAGTTTGGGCTTCCAGCAGGCACTTCTGCACAATTTCCTAAAGTGTGCCATCAAGAGCAGAGAGGCATCCCAAGCCTGGACTGGACTCCGGTTTCTTCCCTGGGTGCACAGTCAACTCTCCATCGTGCTCTAAACATTCCCAAGTGCCTGAGAAGCCCTAGGATTCACGCAGACCCTCTCTCCAGGAGGGAGACCAGTGGCAGGAGCACCACTGGCAGGCAGATAAGCAGCATTTATGTCCCCATATCTGGAAAGGCCAGGCTGTCCTCCATGGTGCTGAGGTGCTGCTGTAGGATGCTTCAGACCAGACACAGAATGAGGTCTGGGGTGTGAGCCAGGAGAGGTCCATGCAGGGCCCTGATGTTTATGTCCTATGGGGGCCCCAGCTTCCTGCTGGACACTGCCACTGTCCCCTCCACCCACCACTTCTGCTACCTAGGAAGGCCACCCAGTCCCTCCTCTAGGGAACTGCACCCATCCCGAGAGGTACCAGTGCCACCTACTATTACTGCCCAAATCCTGGCCTCTCTCAGACATGGTGACCCATGGTCCCCAGACTGTGTAAGTTGTGTAAGATGATTGAGCAGAACCTCCCTTCCCTCCTGACAGAGGTGTGTGGCAGCCAGAGAGATCACTCCCTGCTCGTGCCCCCAAGAGCTCAATGTACATTTGGAAGATATGCCTCCTACATTTACACTCCCAAATTCCCAACAGGAAACTTAATGGAACTAGGTAGTGAGTTATCAATGGTGCCACAGATTCCTGGTAAGATATACACTTGTGGTCATCACCAAAGGCCACGATGAGCAACTCGGGAATCCAGGATGCAGAACTGGGGCCACAGGCATGATGCAGCCAGGAATGGCAGATATCTGGAGGGACCCTTAAGAGATTGGATCTACAGATTCCCTGTGTGACTGCAGAGCCACAGCACGGCAGCTCCTATTTGCATTCTGTCTTTTTTGTGCAGACAGAGAAGTAGCACATTTGACATTAAGCAATAAGAAGGCGCAGTTCCTGTTTCTCAGCAGGAACAGGCAGCTATGGAGAATCTGCCTGTCTCCCACAGGTCGCCAAACCACTGCATGAGGATCTCTTTCTAAGCACTCACTGAGAGGGCGCTCCGCTGCATGGAAGCCATGAATTGTTACATCACATCCACTTTATTTTATTTTATTTTTTTTTTACTCATTAATGATAGCCTTTACCATAGGTCTATATTAAATTCATGCATCAAAATTATACAGATACATAAGACAAATTGTTAAGAAGTCAAATAACATATGGTACAAAAATACTTGCTGATGACTTATTATGTGCCAAGACTTACTAAATTAATGGTACCAAAAAACTTTTAATATAGGCATAATTATTATCCTATTTTATATATGAAAAAACAAAATTAATTAATTTGCTAAAAGTCATACTGTTTGTGCATAAATCTCTCCCTGGGTCTGTGCCTACCTGTCTATCTTCTATTCATCTATCCATCAACCCAGTTACATACCTCCCCCCTCTCCCTTTCTCCTCTCTCTCTCTCTGTGTCTCTCTATCATTTTAATACAATGAAGATATTTCATGATAAGACTGAAAGAATATTTATGTTAATGCTCTGTGAATAGAAGACCATACTGAGACTAAAATGCATTGTATAGACCTGTGAACATGTGAAGAGAACATTCTTACCAGGAAAGATTCACAATATCATGAGAGTAACATGGCAGCCCTTTAAGATTAACAAAGCACTCAGGTACATTATTTTGTTTGACTCTTGCCATAATCTGTGAGAGAACAGTTTTTATTTTTCCAAGTTTACAGGTTAAGTTTCATATCGCTGTCAATGAAAACTGAGTATAACATAGTTAATCAATATTCTGATATGTTTTATGACCTTATCAATAAGTCCAGCAATTGACAATTTCATGAGTAGAATACCTTTGGTACTAGAGATACCTTACAATTATAGCAATAGAACCACTCAAACTATGTCTCTCAAGAAGGTATAATGTGGTGGTTTCTTCCTACTGACATGGGTCCATTTATTTTAGGCAGAATACTTTGAAAGAAAACTACATATTACTTAAATGTAACTGTTTGTTCACATGAAGGCAATAAAATGCAAGAGTGCAAAGTAGAAGTACTTCACTTCTAGTGATTTTTAAATTGGAGGAAATCACTGTTGTTGTGGAAATTGGGGAAATCTAATGCTTGAGAGCAGTTATGCTTTCTACGAAAACTAGTGCTTTTTTTAAACATAGTTCTCTTGCGATGCAGCAGAGCAGGAAGGCTCCAGAGTCATTTGCTGCTGGAAAAAGCATGTTGTGCTGAACCTAAGCACATTCCAGGTCCAACTCTTCCTTTACAAGTCCCTTTCAGTTTAGCCTCAGATGGAGAACACAGTGAGGCGTAATACCCTGAAAACTTCATTGTCTCCATATAATACCACAGGCTTTTCTTCTCAATGGTTAACAACCTAAGTTCACAAATCAGAGTTGGAGAAATAGAAGAGCCACAAGGCCAGCCAACATTTTGGCCCTAGCCTTTCAAGGTCAGCAAAGACTCAGGACATAGGAGAACCTGTACTGCAACATCATGAAACTCAGTTGAGCTCTGAATTTTCTGAACAAGGAGATTATGGAGCCACAGGGGAAAGAGATTGAAGTTCTATAGTGTGCCTGGGGAGAGTCACATGGAGAGAAAACTTTCTCTCAAGCTCTCACAGAGAGCAAACTGGTCAAGCATTGGCTATGACTCATCCACACGGATGACACAGACAAAGGATCTACAGAATAATGTACAGGACTACAAGATAAACCTTGAGGGGACTTCACTGACCACATAAGAAATATAAAGTTCATGTGTTGGTATATAAGTCTTGATCTATCTAGGTCTTACCCATCCAGCAGAAAAGTATAAAAATGAAGTATACATCGTGGGGCCATAATATTAAGTTGAGCTGTAAATGGCTATAGTCGGCAACTTCTTTGAATAACTCACTATTGTTGTGGAATGCTGGACTGTGCTGGATTGTGGTGTCGAGTTCAAGCACCTAAGTTAGTTGAATGACAATGGAGTGCCCATGTTTGACAGGTGTAGACAAAGGAAGGGGTATAGAAAGGAAGAATCATGATGTATGTGTATAGACAGTACAGTTGGGATAGATAACACTGTGCTTCTACATAATCCTATGAGAGGCAAGATCTGCACTAATGGTGGTTGGACAGGATATTATGTCGGCTTCTAGTACTATGGTCATCCACTAGGAAAATAATTATTGAATTTTTTATATAATTCAGGTATAAAAAATAAGATAAGTAAACAGCTACACTCTTAATTTACTGATAAGAGACATCTGCTATGATAATGTCTGTAAGTACAATGTCATGTATGCACCTTGTATGATACCAAAACAGTATGAAAACAGTTTGCAATGTATTAATTAATCAAATCTGTCTTGTTAAGGTGTCTTAAAACTGTCTGATTGATATTTGTACTTCAATAAAATAAAAAATAAATTAAAAAAAAACCAAAAAACTCATAGGCCAGATCATAGAAGTACAGTGACAAGGATCTTCAGTAAAAAGAAAAAAATAAAAAAGAATAAAAAGTACTATCACCACTGCTAAAAAGCACATTTAATCTTCATTATTTGAATTATAAATGCAATTAGACAAGGACATGTTAGCCTTTTGAAAGTAAAGTCAATATGTTGAAATCCATCTTCTTTTGAGCATATATAATTCTAAGTAAAAAAAAAAGGACAGAATCCCAAAACCTTTACTGGTTAAAACAAAATGATGGGGACATAAAAGTGGCAGAATTTCATGGCTGGGTACATAATAAGCGCTATACACAAGTTTGCAAATTGTTTAAACTTAGACCTCTGTTAGGAAGTTGCTAGAAGTTAGCTTGATAGTGTGAATAACAACACAATTTACATAATTTGTGAGACATCTTAGAAAATGCACTTACAATCACATCCACTTTAAAGCACATTTTTAGCCAGGTGCGGGGGTGCAAGTAAGAGCTACAAATGTGCGAAACAACTCAGTTTGAAGCTCAGAGGTGGGACTGGGGGTAAACCAGAGACAGGAGGTGCTATGAAAATGCCATCAAATTGAAATTGTTCTCAAACATCTGGTGGGAGCCAAACAAAATGACTGACTTGCATCTTGAAACAATGATCATTTTTTAAAAAATTTTTAAAAATCTTGGTACAGGCTCTCACTACATAGCTCAGCCTCATAGTGATCTTCCTGTCTCAGCCTCCCAGCACTGGGCTTACAGGTGTGTGCCACCACACCTGGTTGTGGTCCCAGGGATTGAGACTGGGTCCTTGTGATTGCCAGGTAGGCATTTAGACAGCAGAGCTATCTCTCCAACCACACAATCACTGTGATTATATTGCTTTTGTGTACTCAGGAACAGGAACTATCTTTCCATTTTCTGCTGTCTACTTCCATGCCCTTTTTCAAGTATTATAGTTTTCACTGTACAGATCTTTCATTTCCTTGGCCAGGCTAATTCCTAAGTATTTAATTTTTCTTGATGCTATCATGAATAGTACAGTATTTTCCCCCTAATTTCTTCTCAATTGGTTCATTAGTATATGGGAATACTACTGACCTTTGTGTGTTGCTTTTGGTATCCTGCTTTGATTATTAATTTAGGGAGTCCGTTGGTGGAATATTTTGGGTCTTCTATGGAAAGGTTCATGTCATGACTTTTGTTCTTATATATCATCTTTTTATTTCTTTCTCTTGTCTGGTTCTTCTGGCTGATATTTCAAAAACTATAATGAACAGGAGTGGTGATAGCAAATATTCCTTTCTTGTTCTGGACTTTATAGGAAAATCTTTGTTTTTCCCCATTTAAAATGATGTTAGCTGTTGGCTTCTCATAAGTGGCTTTTATCAAGTTTATTGTCCTTCTAGGCTTATTTTCTTCAGCATTTTTAAGGAGTGGGTGCTAGATTTTATCAAAAAGATTTTTCTGCATCTATTGAAATGATCCTGTGATGTCTGTTCTGGCTTCTCATTTATTAAATGTTTCACATAGGTCAAACCATCCTTATATCCCTGGGTGAAAACTTCATCGGGGTGTATGATCATTTTGACAATTATACATCATGTTACCTGCACCTTGCTGAGGAACTTTGCATTGCTATTCATTAAATAAATTAGTTTACAGTTTTAATTTTTTGTTGTGTAAAGGCAATTCCTTGTGTTGGAATCAGACTGATGCCAGCTTCCAGGAATGAGCTTGGAAATACTCTTTCCCTTACAATTTTTACAAGAATTGAAGAGCAGTATTACATCCTCCCTGAAAGTCTTATAAAATTCAGCAGGGAATCCATTAGATCCTGAGTTCTTCCTTGTTGTTAGGTTTGTAATTGTTGCCTCAATTTCATAACCTGTTATTGAATTATTCAGCATCCTTACATGGAGGTACCTCAGTTCACAAATTTAATTCTTTTCATGATTCAGGTTGCAAGAAAACCCATCTGACCCAGAACCAAAGAAAATTTCCCACTCTGGGTCAACATTGAACCTAATCACTGAATTTGATTTGGTTCTTGTCCAATTTTATTTGTGACCAAGTTTTAAATTCATAAACCAAAGTACCACTATATTTTCCTTGAGTTTTGACAATTCATATGTGTCTAGGAATATGTCCATTTTTTTCTAGAAGTTTCAATTTCTGGCAGTCCAAACTCTCATAGCACTTGTTAATAACTTCTTGGATTTCAGTTGTGTTCTTTGCTTTGATGAGGGTAAGATGGCTAAAGGTTTATCCATTTTGTTCATTTCTGCAAAGAATAAGTTCTTTAACTTGTTGATTTTTTAATGTATGTGTATTTCTTAGTCTCAATTTTGTTAATTTATACTATGCTTTCCTCCCTGGTGTTAGGTTTGGGTTTGGATTCTTGTTTTTCTGGTCTCTTGAAGTACATCAGTAGGTTGTTATGTTGTATTAATATTACTATTTATCTCACTTTTTTCTAATGTGAGCATTCAAAATAAACTTTCCTCTTAGGACAGTGTATTCCATTAAGTTCTGGTACATTACATTGGCATTATCATTTGATTTCAAGAATTGTTTAATTTCCTCCCTCATTTCCTCTGTGATCCATTGAGTGTGAAGGAGTTTCTTTTAATATCCAGATCTTTATAAAATTTCTGAGGGTGCAACTCAGTGCTGAGACTGCTTGCTTAGCAAGTGTGAGAACTGGGTTCAATCCTTAGTAGTGCGCATGCACAAGTGTGCACACACACACACACACACTAATAATAATAATAATAATAATAATAGCACTAGTTCCCAAGGCCCTGATTTCTGCTAAGCTAGCTCCTGGGCAAGGTGATGTTGACATAGGGGAAGGAAACTCCCAACCTAAAAGGTGCCTTCACGTTCTCTCAAACTGAAGAATGACTTCTAGGAACTAACAGTGGTTAAGAGAAGAATATTTTTTGGGGGAAAGAACACTTCTGTCCAAGAGAGGGACACAAGGGCGACCCTAGCAGGTTGCCCAGGGAATCTGCCTTTTCCAGTAATTTCTACAGAGTAAAACCATGGATGAGGTGGATCTAAGATGGAGAACAGGGGAACTCACTTTGGTGGGCATGAGGTAAGACAAAACTATGGTTAACCAATGAGAGTATAAGCACCATTGCTTAGGTCAAATTGATTACATCCAGGACTAAATGAGTAAGTGAGTCACCCAGCAAATGGGCATGAACATGGGATAGGTGATTGGGTAGTGACTTCTCTTTCAAGGTGATTGATATCTATTTAGAATATCAATCGCTGATGCTTGTCCCTAGGAAGTATGTGGCTGCATTTGATCATGCTTTTGCCTTAAAATCTGGCCCACAGAGGGAGTGTCTGTCTCTTCCAAAATTGCAAAATCAACTTGTCTTCCATGTTGTCTCCTTGAGGGCCTGGTCCTGTCCCACTGCCTATAATATTTCTATCTAATTTAGCTGACTATAAAAACGTGAGGGATGTGGGAAGGAACTCCTCCTGTCTTCAGGGAGTGTATAATCCAGAGTGGACTGCAGAGATCAGGGTCCCCCAGTGGGTGATCCACCTCAAATCATGTGTAACCAAGTGAGCTCCCATGCTCTCCAACTGAGACCCACCTCACCACATGGTTTTGCTCTATAAAAATCTCTGCAAGAGACAGCTTCCCAGGGCAATCCACTCGGGCACCTCTTCTGTCCCTCTCTCTGACAGAAGCTTTCTTTCCCTAATAAGTATCCTGCTTTTAACCTCCATTTGTACTTAAAATTCATTCTTTGGTTTTAGAGAACACAAACTCATCCTGGGTACCTTCCATGTCGGGTGTTTCATTCCCCTGTATCATTTTGGTCCCACTGACATTCAGGGACATGGAGCACTGTGCCAGCAAGCTGGAGATTTCCACTTGGGCAGAGCTGCAATGCTTGACCATCTCAAACCACTGCTGCAGGAACTGGTTAGACAAGAAAAAAACCACTAGGGGGCCGGCTCAGTGGAATAAGCACTTCCCTGGCAAGCACAAAGGCCTGAGTTCAATCCCTGATTCCACAATAATACCAAAACCAAAACAAAACAAAAATAAAAAAAACACTGTGGTGATGGACCTCAGCTAGCCTGAACCAGGGCCCCTGAGATCAGCTGGGGCAGGGGAGTCTGGAACAGTCTGGCCCCCTCTCTCAGCTCATACCCCAACCTAACAACCCCAGGCAAGCCCTGGCCCCAATCATTCAGGTTGCAGAGCAAAGTGGATGTCAGCACAAGTGTGTACACCTATCCAGACGTGCAAGGTGACTTCCTGGGGAAGAGTTGGGGCTGACTGGCTTTGGATGCTGTCAGGAGCTCTGCTTCCTTTGTCTCTGCAGAAAACAGGCTGTTCCACTGTCATGTGACGTGCCCCTGCCATCTCCCATATCAGTTGTTATAGAGAGCCCTTCCAGGTCCTCATCTCAATCTGGGAAGTTTGTATTTTTTTTTGTTTTTTATTTTTTTTAATGTAATTTGTACAGGGTCTCATGCAGCTTGGACTCATAGTGATTCTCCTGTTTCAGTATCCCCAGGACTGGGTTTACAGGCAGGCACCACCACACCCAGTTTTGATCACCACCTCAGTGTACCCATGGTGATGGGACAGGTGCAGCACGTGGTGCCAGCAATCAATTCAGGGTCCCTGCACTTGCCTAGGTCTGCTGAGCTTAGTCCACTGAGCTTTTTCACTGGCCCTGGGAAGTTTACATTTGTAATCTCATGGATAAATTATTGGAATCCCATAAGGTTATTTCCAATCTACCACTTCCAATGCAACCCAAAGCAAGAATGAAGATACTAAAGTATATTTGCAGTTATGGGGAGCCAAGAGGTCCTACTCCAGACATGGTGATGGCTTATCCAGAACAAAGGCCTCAACCCAGGGCTGAACCCAGGTTTTATTCAGTCATGTAGGAATGACTGAGGATGAATGACTGAGAAGGGCACAAAGTAGGTAAGTGCTGTGAGCTTGGCTAGGTAGGAAGCCTGCATCTACTTCTGCAATTGGCAGAGAGAAGGATATGCACAGAGTAACCCATATTACACAATTGAGATTGTATCTATTGTTTTCGGGTCCTCTGCATCAGCTCAGATGTCTAATCGTTCAAGCCCTAGGAAGTCATAGCCTCTATCTCGAGGCTCCATCCCAGCTGACAGCATGGAGCATTGTCCCTTCATGTTGTCTGGATTCGGTTCATATTAAAGAGCAGCCGTAGTGGGTTATCAGGGAAAAATGTTTGCTGTCTTCAATGACTACGACCACCATCTCAGCTAGACCAATATGCATTGCTTAAAGTCAATTGGAGGGATAAGGAAAAACCCTAGCCAGCTCTGTACATATCAATACATGGAAATAGGGTCAGGCACAGGCAAAATGGAGACACCTGCTCTCCATTTAAAGAGAGTCAGCTCAAAGGGGATCCTCCACAAACTGCAAGCACAGAACAAACCTTACCTCCTCTGGGAAGCACAGGAGGAAACTTTGTTGAAATCATAAAAGGAATAAACAACCATGGGATATATTAAGAAATAGAGTAAAGTAGAAAGGAAAGAGAAAGTGTACTCATAACTCCACTTTCCAGGGCTCAGCCACATTAGTTTGAAACATTATCTTCCAGCCTTGTTTCAGTGCTGGGTTCTTCTCATTCTAGTTCAGTGTTGGGCAGGGCAAGGCAGGATGAAGCAGCTCTGAGGGGGCTGTGAGGAGCTTTCATCTAATTCCCCTCCTCTGGGCTCTATTAACTGAGTTCCCAGCTCCACCCTCGGCCTCCTCCAACCACACACAGGAGGACACCCAGGGTCAGAGTTCAGGGGCACTGAGAGCCAAGGACAATGTGAGGCATGGTAGAGATGGGAGGAAGAAGTCCTGCGCTGTCCTCTGAGATGGACTGGATCTGTCCCCAGATGCTTGTCTTGGCAGAAAAAGGGTATCCCTCCCAATTCTTCCTCATCTGTATCTCAAAGTTGGGGGAGGGGTCCTGGATGGATTTTCATGTTACTTTGAGGAAGTTTTATTCACACCCATCTCTATCTGGACTGTTCCAGGTTTTGTTTATAGTTTTTATGAACTATTATTTTGCCTGAAAATATTTGGGAAATAATTGCACCTGTACTGAACATAAACAAAATTTTTCCTTGTTATTATCTCCTTTCAATATAGAATAACTATTTGCATAGCACTTAGATTATATCAGGTACTACAATAATCCAGTGATGATTTACAGTGTATGGGAGGATGAACATATGTCTTTTTATATAAGTGGCCTGAGCAACTGCACCTTTGGCTACCTTGGCCAGGATGGATATGTGTGTCATGGAACCAATCACCCATGGACACTAAGGGACAAATACACAACAACAGTCTTTTAAGCAGGGCTGGAGATGGAGCTCAGAGTAGAGCACTTGCTTACAATGCTCAACACCCTAAATAAGGTCTCCAGCAGTGAAACACAAATTGAAAGAGTTAAGAGGAAAAACCCTACAGCAGCAGGGCTGGGCAGCACACACCTGTAGCACTTTCAGAGATGCTTAGTCAACTTTCCTATCACTGGGACACAGTGCTGACCTCCTCAACTTAAAGAAGGAGACACTGATTGGGACCTCAGTTTCTGGAGACTCAGGCCATGACTGGTTGTTCTTCTGGATCAGACTCTTCACATACCAGCCCCTTCCATCATCTCCCCTCCACACATGGGAACATTGCAGCCCTGCAGATCCTCACCAGCTTACAGAGGGCAAGAGAACCCACCACACCCCAACAGAGAGGATTATCCAGCACACAGAGCTGTGACCTTCCTGCTCAGCTCTGCACTCCTGCCCACAGATGCTGCAGATCCCCTCAGGAGAGTGAGTTGGCCACCAACTCTCATGGCCCCATGTCTCTGAGAAAATTCACTTGCAAACCCCACAGATGACCCGAGAGCACACATATTCTTTCTTGGATTCCCAAGGACCCTGCCACAGCATCAGTACACCTGCTCACACCAGGGATACCCACTTGCAAGAGAACCAGCCTGCAGACTCTAGCATCACTCTTGAGGTAGGAAGAGGCTCTAAGGTGATCCCAGAGATGGTGTCAGAGTCTCTGCAAACTGGAAGAGAGATTTCTGGAGACTGGTTGGTTCTGGTTCTGAGTGCAAGAGAAAAAGGGTTTTTTGTGTGGCTGCCTGAAGTCAGATTGTACCTAAGGCAAGAAGGGAGCTATGTGAATACTCAGGCTTTTTGTCACTGTGGTCCCACGTGAGTGGCATATAAAATCTCTCAAAGGAGAATTGAATCTGTTTTCCTGCTTTAGGGGTTTTTGTTTGTTTGGTTAGCTGACATTTTCCATATCTCTTTTCTTCAACATAAGCTTCCAATACTATTTTATTTTTTTTACTCCTTTTGCCTACTCTTTAAATTCTTCTTCTCATTTTGATTTCAGTATATTCTGTCCTGTCTTCTGTTGTATTAATCTTCTGTCCTCCTTATCTAACATGTTCCTTGTGTTCTTCCTATCTACCAGCCCCTTAACTTTTTTAAAAATCTTTTTCACTTTGCACAAATGCACCAATAGGTTCCAACAATCTCATAGCTTTCCTCAATCCTACCACTTTCCTGTGCCTGTGGACTGTGGCACCCTCACAATCACCTTCTTACAATCCTCAATACTAACCCTTAATGCCAAATAAAAGATATCTGACAGAATCTGAGCCCATATCTAATTTTTGGCCTGCCTATCGCCATTGACTTATACTCTTCTTTCACCTGTCCCTCCATATTTTCCCTCTAATCTTTTCTCATCACAGAAGAATGAATAATAAGTATTGAATATGGGCTGTACAGAGTATTGATTAAGAGGACAAGTGTAAATGTGAGGTTTATCAAATGTAAGCCATATATGATTGGATCTGTTGTTGATTCTGTGGGAATTCTTTCCTCCAAACACAGGGAGAGACCAAACCATTTAAACTGAACAGCTAAAGGAGAAAATACCATCTCTGCACAAATAAAGCTAAAAATCACATCGGTGGATCAGGGGAATGTGGCATGTGGCATCATGTTATAAAGATCTTCATGACGATTATAACCTATCCTTCCTTGAACTCAGCACCAAAACAGGAAAGAAAACACACACACACACACACACACACACACACGCGCATGCACGCACGCACGCATGCATGCACACACACACACACACACACAGAGAGAGAGAGAGAGAGAGAGAGAGAGAGAGAGAGAGAAGGCAACAAAAGTCTCGTAAGGTCTTTCAGTGATTTCAAGGCAGCTACAGTAGGCACTAGTGGAAGGGAAAAGAAAATATCAGATTTATGAATTGATTAAAAGTTAAAGAGCCCCGATACCCATACATACACCATGGAGGGAACCAAGAAAGAAGAGAGAGATACTACCCACCACAACTTCTCAATTGCAGGAGGCTTGGTGAGTTGCACTGAGACAAGGGAAGTGAAAGACCCTGCCCACCACCCCTCCCCCACCATAAGAACCTTCTAGATAGAGAAACCCAGGTACCTGACCCGGGCCCCTACGTCACAGTTTGGGCAGCTAGTGTGGGAAGTGCTTGGGACATGGCAACAGGCTCAGAAGGAGGAACCAAGGTAAATCCACTGAAAGAAGGGGATACACTTACATACAAACTCCTTATTTGCAACTGGTTCTATTACATAAGTATAGACTTTGCTCCTATAATATAAAGTACAAAATTAATGGTTACCACAGGTTGTCCACTTCTAAAATGTACTTGATGATATCATTGTTGCTAATTGCACTACAAAAGCTAGGATGTCACATCTGTTGTAATCAGTTGTTCTCCTTGTGTAATAATATTGGGAAGCTCTGGGTTAATAACCCTATCTTACCTTATGCCAAAAGACTGATGACAGGGTGAAACAGAAAATATCCCACTACCAATTAATTGGGAAGGTAGGATCTTGGGCCAGGCACAAACCTAGAAGGTCCTGCACACAGTAGTATCACTGAAAGGCAGACTTCTCCTGGACAGCCCTTGATACTAGCAATGTAGCTATATGCTACCAAAACATTCAAGAATCATGACAGAAAAAAATTTAAATTGTTGGAATAGAAAATGTCAAAATAAAGGAGCAAAATGCAATCACAGCCCTCTACACAATTGAGAACAAATCTAAGAAATAATGACATACAAGAAATTAGAAGTCAAACACATAAAATTTCTGAAATGATAGTAGCTGAAGTAAAGAAAATGCTCCATGAGTCTATGGAGGAAATCTAATCAGAAATGAGCTCTCAGGTAAAAATAAAACAAGTAACATCTATAATGAAAGAATTGCTCAGCATATCTAAAGGAGACTGTCATAGTTTGGGGTTTCTGCAAGATGAACACTACAGTATAAGATAAATTTTATAAGACTTGTTTTTACAGTGAACCACCCAAAGAATCATATACAAAGAGTACAAGAAATCTGTCCACACACTAAAAACCAAACACTCTAGCTGAAGGCCTGGATCCTAATGTCCTGCATAAGTCATAATAATGCCTCCCAGCTACAGAGAAAGCTCACTGGTCTAAGTGCCTGCCTAGACAAGCTAAAGGACCTGAGTTCAATCCCCAGTAAGAAATGCCGTGCCGGTCCTACTACGGGTGCACCAAGCCAGCCACCAAGACCAGGCCAGGTGGTACATGCCTATAATCTCAGTGCTGGGAAGGCTGAAAAAGGAGTATCATAAAGAGTCCAAGATGCATAGTGAGACCCTGTACCAAATACATAATTTTTTAAAAAGACTCCTATGAGTATAACTGGAGGCCTAGGCCCCACAGCAATGTCTTGCAGAAGACTTCTTCATGGAGCTGCACTGAGAAGGCCAAAAGGTTTGTGGTAGAAAGTTCATACCATTGGGATGAAGGATCCATATTAGCAGGCTGAGGGATTTGGACTGGAGCCAGAAAGCAATGCTGAATAATAAGAGTTGACCTGAAAAGTATCACAGCCATCCTTAGCAACAGTGAGATTCTGAGTTCCTCTGATGATGAGAAAAACGGAGTTTTCATGAGGAAAGCCAACACAATAAGGTTCTCCAGGAGACTAACCTGTGAACCACCTTCCCCTCCTGAGCCAGGAAATGACACCCAAGGTGAGGACCGGAGCTCTCCCAACATGAACTGCGGCCATTCTCAGCCAAAGAGAGATCCCAATCTTTTCCTCTGGCAAGAACACCAGGAAAGCCAGCATGACAACATCACCCAGCAGAATGACCCAAGAGAACCAGCAGCTTCCAAGAGCTCCAACCGCTTCTCCAAATAGCTTCCCTAATGCCATCTCACTAGCTTCTCAGCTTTACCGCTTCTCCTGCTAACAACAGTCTTCAGCAGGGTGCCCACAGCCAGCATCACACTAGTTCAGCTCAGCTGGGTGTAGCAAGTTGACCAGCAGCTGGCAATCTACCACAGAGACATAGATTAAAAATAAAAGAGGAGCATAGGAAAATGAATAAAGCTTTGAATGAACAATACGAAAAAGAATTAAAATGCACAAAACAGATTAAAAAGAGATATCCAAGAAATCAAAGCTGTCATTGAAAGCAGGTAAAACCGCTTGAACAAAACTGAAGATAGACTTTCAGACCCTGAAGACAGCATTGTGGCTAGTGAAAATGAAAGGAAAGATGTGCTAAAATGACAAAGAACCAGGAAATACAATTCAACAGCTGCAAGATTATGCAAAGAAAACAATATAAGAATGATAGCTGTCAATGAAAGAGCTGGAGTCAATATAAATGACATAAAAAGACTATTCAATGAAGTCAAACCAGAAAACTTCCCAAGCATCTGAAGGCAAACCAGAAAACTTCCCAAGCATCTGAAAAGAATCTGACACACAGTAAATGAGGAATATAGAACTCCAGTTACCCACAACCAAAATATACTTATCCTAGACATACAAAGAGCCCAGAAATTCAGCACAAGAACATACTACTGAAAGGTGTTAGAGAAAAGAAATAGATCACCTAGAAAGGAAAACCTGTCAGAATCTCCACAGAATTCTCAACACAAACCATTAAATCAAGAAGAGCCTCAAGTGAAGTATTTCAAGTCCTAAAGGAAAACAACTTCCAACCAAGAAGGTGTACCCTGAAAATCTTTCTGCCAAAATTAATGGAGAAACAAGATGGTTCCATGAAAAAGAACAACTGAAGAAATTTATCACTACCAAACTAATCCTTCAAAGAGTACTGAAAGTTATACTAGAAACAAATTAAAATGACCACAATTCCAAGAAAAATAACAGAAGGAAGCCACCAAGGAGGGCAAGCAACTAAACAGGGAGGGGTGGGGGGAAGCAGGGAACCAATACTAAGAAAATAAATTGACAAAAAATAAGCCAGTACATATCAGTTTTAACCATTGATGCAAATGGCTTCAACTTACCAATCAAAAGAAACAGATTAGAGAGTAGATAAAGAAACAAATCCAACAATAGACTGTATACAAGAAACACACAGACCTCAAAAGGAATTTCATAGACTGAAGGTCAAAGGATAGAAAATAATACTCCATGTGAGAAGAACCAAGGAAAAATGGGGGAGGGTAGTTTTTCTGCTTGCAGTTTCAAACCAGGAATAATCAAAAGAAAAAAAGGTCGCTACATGATTCTAAGGGGAAAACTTCAAGAGGAAGAGATAATAAATATCTACGCATCAAATATGGGAGCCCCCAACTCTGTAAGAGAAGTATTGACTGATCAAGTAATAAAACAATTGTAACAGAGGACCTTAGCACCCCATTGGCACAAAGAGATAGATCAACTAGACAAAAAAATCTGAAAAGAAAAGCAGAACTAAACCAAACTTGTGAACAAATGGATTGAGTAAACATTTACAAAGTGCTCCACCCATTCTCCTCATCTGTACTTGGGATGTTCTCTAAAATAAAACATATAACAGCCCATAGAACTTGTTTAAGTAAATTATTCCATGCAAAGTAATTCAAATTATCCCATACATAGTATCTGACATAGTTAATAAAATAGGAAATTTTGACAAGAGAAACTGTAAGAACTCCATAAACACAGGAAATTAAATAATATTCTCCTGGACAACCAATGGGTCACTGATGAAATCAAAGAAAGATTAAACAATATTTATAATTAAAGGGAAATGTAGATATAACATATTGGAACCTGTGGGTCAAAATTAAAATCAGTCACCAAAGTGAAATTTATAGGGACTAAAACTCACATCAGGAAAACAGAATGACCACAAATAAACAATCTAATGCTGTACCTCAAACTTCTACAAAAATAAAAGCAAGTCAAACAAAAACCCAAAGCATAAAGGGATCAGAGCAGAAATTAATGCAATCCTGAGTAATCAAACAATACAAAGAATCAATGAATCTAAAAGTAGATTCTTTGAAAGAATAAATAATATTGATAAATACTAACCAAATTTACCAAAAAAAAGCAAATAAAAATTCAAATCATGCAATAAGTAATAAAAAGGGTAAAATCCCTACATATCCTGTGGAAATTCAGAAAAACATCAGCACCTACTTTGAAAATCTTTGCTCAAATAGGATGGAAAACAGAAGAAATGGACAGTTTCCTAGAAACATATGAATTACCAAAGCTGAATCAAGAAAATTAAAACTTCTGAATAACCCAACCTGAGTCAATGAAATTGAAACTTACCAACAAAGTCTAAGTACGTATAGATTCACAGGTGAATTCTATAAGAAATCACAGAATATTTAACACCACTACTCCTCAAACTCATTAATGAAATTGCAAAGGAAGCAGTTCTCCCTAACTTGTTCATGGAGGCAAGTATTACCCTGATACCAAAATCAGAGAAAGACACAACCAAAAAAGAGAACTATAGGCCAATCTCCCTAGTGAGCATAGATGCAGAAATACTCAATAAAATACTAGAAAACAAGATGCAGAAAATCTTCAACAACATTATATGAATGAGTGGTATTCAACCCAGGAATGTAGGGAAGATTCAATATATGCAAATTGATAAATGTAAAGCACATGATCATCTCTATAGATGCAAAAAAAGATTTTGACAAATCTTTTTCAACACTTATTCATTATAAAAACTTTACAGAAAATCAGAATAGATGGCCTTTACCTCAATCTGATAAAAAGCTATCTGTAAGAAACTAACACTGAATAGTACACTGAAGGACAAAATTGAAAGTCTTCAATTTGAAATCAGGAACAAGGGGGCTGGGGAGATAGCTCAGTAGTATAAGCACATTCCTGCCAAAGACATTATCCTGATTTCAATGTTGCTATTGCAAAAAAAGAAAAGAAAATCAGGAGAAGACAAGGATGTCCACTATCACCACTCCTACTTATATATTTCTAGAACCATTAGCCAGAGCAATTAGATGAGAAAAAGTAAAAGGTATAAGGATAGGAAACAAAGAACTGAAATTACCATTATTCGCAGATGACATGATCCTTTACATAGAAAACGCCAAAAAGTTCACCAAGAGACTCACAGCTTTAATAACAAACTCAGTAGCATAGTAGGATACAAAGTCAACACTCAGAAATCAATAGCTTTCCTGTACACAAACAAAAAACTTACCTAGACACAAAGCAGGGAAACCATCACCTTCACAATACCATCCAAAAAATGAAATACTTAGGGATCCATCTAATAAAGGAAGTAAAATATCTATACAGTGAAAATCACGGTACTCTGGGAAAAAAAGAGATTGAAGAGGGTTTCAGAAAATGGAAAGATATTCATTGCTGGTGGATAGGAAGAAATAACATTATGAAAATGCTCATACTCCCATGTTGTTATAGAGATTTAATACAATCCCAATCAAAATATCATTATCATACCTCACACCTCTAGAGAAAATATTCCTAAAATTCATCTGAAACCACAAGAGATCTAGAATACCAAAGGCTGTCCTTGGCAACAAAAGTAAAGCAGGAAGTACCATAATCCCTGCCTTGAAATTTTACTACATAGATACTATGATAAAATCAGCATGAACTGTCAAGAAGCAGATCTCAAAATCAATTTAAAAGATTAGAAGATATAGACACAACTAATATAGGCACTTGTCCACTTTATCTTTGACAAAGGGGTCAAATATGCTCCTTGGAAGAAGGATAGCGTCCTCAATAAATTATTCTGAAAAACTGGTTTTCCACATGTCAAAGGGTAAAACTAGACCCATGTCTATCACTATGCACTAAAATTAAAAGGGATCAAAGATCTAAATATTAAAACAGAAATACTGAATTTAGATATGTACAAAGTAGGTAGAAATCTTTAAAACATTGGGGTAGATATAGAATTCTTGAACAAAAAGTAAACTGCATAGCAAATACTTAAAAAATGCAACAATCGCAATCTCCTCTTACTAAAAAGTTTTTGCATGTCGAAAGAAATCACTAACAGTGAAAAGAAAACCTACAAACTATGAAGAAATTTTAGTCAACTGTTCCTTGGACGAAGCAATTCTTTCTAGAATATACAAAGGCTTTTTAAAAATCAGATCCCCAAAAGTCAAAGACCCAATTCAAAATGAGCATCTGAAGTGAATACACACTTCTGAAGTGAAATGAAGCAATATAAATTTCAAATAAATATATGAAAAAATATTCGACATTACTGGTCATTTGAGAAATGCAAATTCAAACCATACTGATATTTTATGTTATCATAGCAAGAATGGTTATTATGAAAAATTAACAAATAACAAATGCTGATGGTGTTGGTGGGAGTGTAGACTGGTATAACTGCTGTAAAAATCAGTGTGGAGATCCCTGACAAAATGGGTTACAGGTCCCACTCAATCCAGCTAGTCCACTTCTATTTTCCCAGAAGCATTAAAACTATCACACCACAGCAATATGTGTGCATCTATGCTTACAGCAGCACTCCTTCTCATAGCTGAATCTTGCAAACAACCAAAATGCTTATTAACTGAAAAATGCATAAAATACATGTGGTGTTTTGTACAATAGAGTATTATTACTTCACTAAAAAGAAAGCTAAACTCAAGGCTTTTGTAGGGAAAACAGTACAACGAGGGACCATACTCAAAGGTGAAAGAAAGGAGTAAACATTACCATGTAGGTATTGTCTCCCTACAGTTTTTGTAAAAACTGAAAGCATAAATAAGATCCAAAAATGTACAATAGGTGTTGTGAAAGGGAAAGAAACTGTTCAAAAGGACAGAACATCTGCGGTTGAGGGGAAGGACAAAATACACAAGATAGATAAGATCCTTATGCCACTGGCATCTATTTGCTCACTGGGAAGACCAGTCAGTGTTTATATTGTTGGATCAATCTCACATGCCTGTGTCTGGTAATCTGAGCCACTACTTTGAAGATCACAATATACAAAATAGTAACTACTGCTGTCTTCCTCATTATCTCTGGTATAGCAGGGTCTGTATGAGAGGGGCCCACTTGAGAGGTGAGTAAGTCCACGCTTTGTGATCTGCATTTCCTTCATTACCTTTGGATCAGCAGCCCTGAAAGAGAAGCACGAATGCAAGCTCTGAGCTTGTTTCATTCCTGCTGAGATAGCAGGGTCTGCCAGAGGAGAGCAGATGATGTCCAGCGATTGCACCTCCTCCTTTGTCTCTAGGACTGCAGGCCAACGAGGGGAGTGTGGATCCACGCACTGGGCTTCATCCATTGTCTCAGGGACTGCAGGGCCTGGGAGAGGAGTGTGAGAATACACGCCTTTGACAAGAAGGTGGACCTGAGGCCCAAGTCCTGAAAGCCAGGACCACAGCTGGAACCAGGGCCCCTGGGTACACGTGAGCCTTTGGAGTACAGAGGAATTAGTAAGATGAGCAACATGGAAGTATCTGAGGCAGCAGAGAGGAGCCAGCAATTGGACTGCAGAGAGCTCCCCCAGCAGAAGTCCAGTCCAGCCCTCACATGCAGAGACCAAGAAAGCTTCACACCCAGCACATGTCAGGGGTTAAATGTGGTCGCCGTGCTGTTCTCCCTTGTTTGTCTCATTGGCTGTCCCCATCCTGTCTGGCTGAATGTCATCTTGTTTTGTTCTGCACTCTGTAGTTATTTTTGTATTTGGGATTTTTTTCTTCTCTCTTCTCTTCTTTCTCCATTATATTCTTTGTTCTCTTCATTTTCATTCTCATTTTCTCTTCTTTTTAAAATTGTGGTTTCTTACCTCTTCATTCTCTTCTATAGACCATCTTTTTCTCTCTCTCTACTTTTTTAATTTAAATTTTCAAATGAGTAAACATCATTTTTGGCCTTTCTAACTACTCTTTGTATTCTACTTCATTCTTTTCTTCTGTGTTATCCAGCTTCCTAAATCTCAGGTGATCATTCCTTAATAGCCAGCCTTGACTCTACTCTATTTGACTTCATTCATCACTTTCACCCACCCCCTGCCCATCCATCCTAACTCCCTGACCCCCACAGAAAGGAAAATCACCCAACTAAAGGGCAGGTCACTGCACACAAGTGCATAGTGTATGTATGATATTGCTATAGTTTGCCCCTGCAGTCAGAGGTCACAAGTTAATGAATACCATAGATTACCAGTTGTTAACGTGTACTTGAAACTCTTGTTATTATTAACTGTACCACTTTATCCGGGATATTATACACGTTATAAACAGATTTTTTCCCCTGTATGATAACACTGTGAGTGTATGAGGCCATAGTCATCACCATAGACAAATGCCAAAGGATTAGGAGGTGAGCCAAATAGTAATCTTGCACCCTTTACAAACTGGAAAGGTAGGGTTTGGGGATATAGAAAAGAAAACACCTGCCAGTGAAATAGCTCAGCAGACGAAGCACCTGATTAGGCAAGTGCAGGGACCAGGGCTCATCCCTGGCACCATATGCTGCCATGGCTGTGCCCCAGGAGCTAGCTGCCAAGACAGGATATGGTGGCACACTCCTGTAATCCCAGCACCAGGGAGGCTGACACAGGAGGATCACTGTGAGTCTATGCTGTGTAGCATGACAGATATAGATATAGATATATCTGAGCAGCTGTTAAAAAAAACAAACAATTCACCTATAAAGGAAAGCCCATTCACATCATGACAGATTTCTCAATAATAACCATATAATCTGATTTAGAAATTTTGTATCATTTTTATTATTGTTTATACTTGAAATAAAGATGGATTTAAAGAAACTTTGTGAGTTCTGAAAGGACATGACCTGAAACTTTATGGAATTACCATACAAAATGCACAATGCTGATCTTGGAGAGAAAAACAAGAACTTGTAAGACTTTCCATAAGCAGCTCAAAGCATGAGCAACACATTTACCAAAGATAAAGAATCCACCAAACATGGCCATGAAACAGAAGTACCAGATATAAAAATTATATGAAATTGGTAAACTTCAGAAAGGCCAAATGTGAAGACAGGCTTTCTGAAATCAACAACAAAAAGTTAAATTAAGAAAAATGACTCAGAAAAGCCTTTAAAATGATAGGAGAGCAAGAAAAATTCATTCCACAGCTTTTAGATGACACTAAAACCAACCAAAGGCTAACTGAAGTTAGAGAAAAACTAGAACATGATACACATGGAATAATGAATCCATTTATAGAAATCATAATAGAAAAACTCCCAAGTGCTATATGAGAAAATAGGTCAACATATGTGCAGAATGTCAACCATGATGAAAGAACAACACATTAAAATTAAAATGCCAGATACACAAAACAAAACAAAAAACAAATTTTTCTATTATGATTTCTACAAATAAATTTATAATTCCATGTGTATTTTTTATTAAATTTATTGAGAAACAAATAGCAGTGAGACAGTTTCAAAATCAATTAGTAGGACAGTTTCAATAATTAATATATTGCATATTGTTGTCTTCTTAGTGGTTATTCATAGTACAAGATGCAGACATGATATCCTGTCCACATACTATTAGTACAAATCTTTCTTCTCATTGAATTAAGAGAAAATAGCTGTGTACCTATCCTAACAATTTTTATACACAGATACAAAATGGTCCTTCGTTTATATTCCCTCATTTGTTTAGTTTTATCAGAGATGGGTATTCCATTGCCATTTAAATAGTGTAGGTACATGAATTCAGCAAAATAATTCAATATAGTCCAGTAGTCCATAATAGAAGAATATCCATAGGATATTTTTAAGATTTCTCAAAAATATATATGTATTTTTTTTTTTGTCTTTTTGAGACAGGGTCTCACTATGCAGTTCAGGCTGGCCTTAAGCTCACTTTGTAGCTCAGGCTGGTCTTGAACTCGCAACAATCCTCCTGCCTCAGCCTCCCCAGTGCTGGGATTACAGGCGTGCACCACCACGCCCGGCTAAAAATATATATGTATTAATTACTTTTAAAATGTTAAGTATTTAGCAGTAAATAAGAGAAAATTTAAAACTTAAAAAAGCAATATATGTGTATTGCTAAGATGTATGTGTGTTCTATTGCCATAAAGAAACAAGATCTGTAGAAATCTAGTATAACTCCAAATGTTCAAGGGTGTGCTTCAGCTATTATGTTTCTTTACTGAATTTTAAAAATGAGCTATCTCTTTTCATAAATGGGGCATTGAGGTCACCCATGATGTTTGTGTTGATGGTAATTTGTAAGACTTAGACCTAATAGTCCACAAAGTCTGCTTAAATAAATAGAAAAGAAAAGAAATCACCCTATGTTTACTAGCAGACCACTGTGCAATGAAAATAGAAGTCAACCACAGAAAAAGGATAAATACCTGGAAACTTAATAACACACTCCTGACCACTCAGTGGGCCACAGATGATATCAAGTAAGAAATAAAAAAATTTTTTGGAATCCCATGATACCATTGCAACACAGCAGGACCTATGTGACCCAATGCCAGCACTCCTAAGAGGGAAGATTATCACAATCAATGCTCATGTTAGAAAGACAGAGTAAGCCTAAGTAAATAGCCCAAGGAAGAACCTCAAGATTCTAAAAAATAACAATATTCAAGCCCAAACTGAAATTGAGGAGGGAAATCATAAAGATCAGAGATGAACTGATGAAATTGACACTAAAAAAAAATCAATAAATCACAGAGCTAGCTCTTTGAAAGAATACATAAAATAGATTAAACTGTTAGCCAAGCTTAGCAAAAGAAAGAGAACAAATTCTCATCAATGGAATTAGAAGTGAAAAAGGCAAAATCACAACAGATATTGCCAAAATTCGCAAGACTAGTATACAGAAAAACTGTATTCCACAAATTTAGAAATCTTGAAGAAGATTTTTTAGATTCTTCTAGGAATAACTTTCTTAGATTCTTGGGAATACCAAAACTAAACCCAGAAGAAATAAACATTTTGAACAATCCATTAACAAGCAATGAAACTGGGGCAGTGTGGAGAGCCACTTCAGACTGCTTCTAAGCCTGGGGTATCTGAGGACAGGTGAGGACATGAACCCCCTTTCTAGTGCCGGTGCACAGCGGGGTACACTTACCTAAGCAGGTCTCAGTGTGGACAACCTTGCATGGGGCTACACAGCTAAGACAGACATGAGAATGTAAACCTTGATACTGGTCACATATGCAAGCTGAGCAATGAAGAGCTTAGCTTGCTGTTGCTCTTAATGTCAACTCTGTGCTTTCTTTTCCCTGGGAGCCTCGCACATGAAAGTACCTTTTCAGCCATCCAACAACTGGAAGGCAATAGTAAAAAATGTACCCTGTAAAGAAAGCCCACGATCTGATAGATTTCTTCAAATTTTATAAAATCTTTGAGGATGACATATCACAAATACTCTTTTATAGATCCCAAATCTATAAAAAAACTCAAGTAAATATATAAACCATAAACCAAGCTCATTAATAAACATAAATGAGGACTGGCTGGATAGTTCAGTGGACTAAAGTGTCTGCTTAGGCAGAGTGCAGTGGCCATGGTTCCATCTGAGATGGCAATTAAGACTGGGCATCATGGTGCATGCCTGTAATCCCAATGCTTGGGAGGTTAAAAACAGGAGAATCACTATGAGTCCCATCTATGTAGCAGATCCCACACCAAATACATAACAAATAAACACATAAATAAGAAAAAACCTAATGAAATATTGACCAGTATCATCATCTACTATATCATTGCAAAACATCATCTAAACAAATCACACATGTTTAACCAGATAGGATCCATCCCAGTTTTGCAAGGATGGTTCAAGATATACAAATCAATAAATGTAATACTCCACATAAGCAACAATAAAGACAAATACAGATGATTATATCAAGAGAAGCAAAAAACAGAAGGTTGTGACAATATCCAACACCCCTGCATGATGAAAACACTGTACAAACTAGGTACCAGAGAAGCCACTGATGAACAAACAATGGTCACAATCTTATTAAATCAAAATAAAACTGGAAGCTTTCCTTCTAAAATCATGAACAAGACAAGGGTGCGCTTATCAACACTTCTGCTCACCACAGTACTCAAAAACATTAACCAGAGCAGGCAGGCAAAGATATAAAGAAAAGGCCTAAGGATAGCAAGGAAGAAGCCAAGTTATCATTATTTGTAGATGACATTATACTATACATAGAAGACCCAAAGAATTCCACAGAAAACCCTTGGAATTCATAAGCATTTCAATAATATAGCAGAATATGAAACCAACACAAAAAATTAACATTTGTGTATACCAATAATGAATGCACTAGGAAAAAATTAGGATTATCATGCATGATAGCATTAAGAGAATGAAATACCTAGGAATGAGCATACCAAGGAGCTGAAAGAACTCTACAGTGAAAACTACAGTGCTCTGGCAAAGAAGATGGAGGAGGACATCAGAAAATAGAGAGCTCCCCTTGCCTGGATAGGTAGAACCAACACCATTAGAGTGGCCATAACACCCAAAACTGATATGTTCAACACAGCCCCAATCAAAATGTCAACAGAATTCCTCACACAGCTATGGAAAACACGCCCAACATTCATGCAGAACCCTAGGAGACCTAGAATAGCAAAAGCCGTCCTGAGTAAGAAGAGCAAAGCAGGAGGCGTCACAACTCCTGCTCCCAAGGAAAATGGAGGCTCCTCAAGACTGTATAAAGAGCAAAAGCAAAGAGAGACAACAGGAAGGAGGGAGACAGAGCACGAAAAGAAGGCCAAAAGATGCAAAGGGGGCACCGTGCAGCCTTGGTGGCAGCAGGTGGGTCCATTTACCTGGTGTCCCAGCCAATTGCTCTTCTGAGAGGCAGGCTGGGTGGCCCTTGCTGACTGTGTGATCTCTTTCAAAAGTCTATGACCAAATGTTTCCTTAGAACTCTGAATAGTGGACTGAGGAGAGAGCTCAGTTGATTAAACACCTGTCTGGCAAGCTCAAGGACCTGGCTTCAATTCGCCGTACCACAAGCCTTTCCGGTCCCACCCCAGGCCCACAGAGTGGGCCACTGAATCCAGGAATTGGGGCATACACCTGTAATCTTAGCACTGGGGATGCCTAAAACAGGAGCATCGCTATGAGTCCCAGCTGTGCATTGAAGCTCTGTAATAAGCACATTAAATATATATTCAGTCAAAGGTGTCTAATGCCAAAGTAAGGCACATGTACCCTCCAGAGTCAGAAGCAACAGCCTTCAACTGACAGGCTTCTAATTTGGGGGGAGAAATGGCTCCCCCATAGATCTTTTGAAAAAATGGCAGCTCCACATCCTCCACTCTGACATGTACTGTGTTGTGGAGTCAGGCCTGAACTCCACAATTTGTGAGTAAGACCAAGGCTTAAGAGGATGACAGAGTGCCAGGGTCCTGCCAGGGCAGCCCCTTCCATCTTGTATCAGGCACCCAACGAGGGCCAGTGTCCAACCCGCACTTCCACTCAGTTCCTGCAAGCCAGCAACCTCTCCCAGCATGCCAAGGGAGTCTCCAAGTTGTGCTTCTTGAACATCCAAAGCGGCTCGCAGCATAGATGATGGAGAAGTTGCGGGTCACAACCTGGAACCAAAGACATGTTATTCAGAGTGCTTTGATCATGGCTGCAGTGAACACAGCTTCTGTGGGTGGACAGGATGGTCTGCCTCAGCTGGGACCAACAACAACCTCTGCCTTGCTTTCTGCTCATGGGTGAGGCCACAGAGCTCACCAGGAGAGCACCACCTCTTTCTTCCTCCAGGACTCCAATTTATTTACTTATATATTTTTAATTAATTAATTAATTAATTTTTTATTGAGAAACAAATATCAATGAAATAGTTTCAAAGCTGATTAATAGAACAGTTTCAATAATTAATACATTGTACATTGTTATCTTCTTAATGGTTATTCATAGTACAGGAAGCAGACAGAATACCCTGTTCAAACACTATTAGTACAAATCTTCCTTCGCATTGAGTTAAGCCAAAGTAACTGTATCCCAACTATTCTGATCCTTCCTTTGAAGCCCCTTTTTTTGTTTAGTCCTGTTAGAAATGGGTATTCCAAAAAATTTATTTATTTATATATTTAATTATTTATTATGTTAATATATTTGGTACAGGGCCTCTCTACACTGCTCATACTCATAGTGATCCTCCTGCTTTTAGCCTCCCGCACAGGAATTACACGTGTGTGCCACCAAGCCCGCACTCTGTGGCCAGCACAGCACACCTAGGGGGTGAGGTCAGTAAGGCTTGTGGTGTGAGGGAATGGAACTCAGTCCCTGCACTGCCTAAGCAGGCACTTAGTGTGCTGAGCTATCTTGCTGGCCCTCAGGATTCCAATTTTTGAGAACTCCTTTAACAAACATTCCCCTAGAAGCAACCTAGAACTCCACAGACCTATGAGTATTGTCCTTGCTGCTAGTGAGCACTGCAGTCTTCGTGAGCACCACTGCACGCAATGCTGTGGATTACTGCTGCCCAAAGCTGTGCTCCCAGGGCTGGCCAAATAACACAGCAGATTAACGCTTAAGGGGCAGGGAGTTCCACCACTGGGCCTGCCTTGCCAGCCCCACTATGGGCATGCTGAGAGGGGGGATGATACTGGGTGTGGTGGCGTGCTCCTGTAACCCCAGCACTTGGGAAGCTGTAAAGAAAAGGATCACTATGAGTCTAATATACACAGTGAGACCTTGTATACCCAATCCACACTGTCCAAAATACAAAACAAAACAAAAACAAGGTGTGCTCCTGATCTGTTCCATCATCTTATTCAGCTCAGACCTCTGGTATGCGGTACCTGAGAACCCAACTCTCCATACACTTATAGAAGTATGTTCAGCAGCAGCTGGCACTTGGCTGAGGCCCTGAAAGCCACTTCACCATGCTCATGATAAGACCAGCAGGTGCCTGCGCCTGTGCGTGTGCATGAGTGTGCGCATGTGCTGGGGTGGAGTCCAGGTCTCACACTAAACACATTTTAGCACTGCAGCCCTCACAGATGTTCCTGAGGGAACTTCTAGGAATGCCCGCAGCACCACCACACTGTAGGTGCGCCCTGAGGATGGCGACTTGGTCTCTCTAGTATTGTGCCCGGTGCTGTGCCCTTGGTCTCACTCCTGGCAGGATTGCACAAACTTAGACTAGATAAATGAAATTCTTCTAGATGCAATTGTTCAAACAAAATCCAATGCATTTCTTTTTTCTGCTTGAGGTACGGGAGACTAAACTCTGGGCCTCATGTACTTTACTTACCACTAAGATGTCTCACTGTCTTTAAGGTCAGATATACTTATTTATACCATGAAGAGTTTTCTGACTCAAGAACAGTAAAGAAAAACAGACTTTTCCAAAACAAACAAACAGAAAATGACCCTATATAAGCCTCACTCAGCCATCAGCATCTTAAACTCCATGTGGAACAACTCTCAGCAGTTCCCAGGGTCCAGTCAAGAGTCACTCAGCAGAGAGTTTGCTGTGGTGGCACACGGCCTAATCCCAGCACTTGGGAGCCTGAGACAGAAGGTGCACCTCAGTTTGAGGTCAGCCTGGCGTGGGTTACACAGTGAGTTCAAGTCTAGCCTAAAGTACATAGTGAAACCCTTTTTCAAAACAACATGGGTTGCTTTGAAAAAACAATCAGCCCCTGAACAGCATGGGTTGCACTTGCAGAGACACACAAGAGAAGAGCAGCCAAGAAGAGCAGTTGGGATGAACAAATGGCAGAGTGATCTAGGGATGGGCCCTCACATCAGGCTGCTGACAGACTTGCTTTCCCAGGTGCCAGGAGGGTCAATGAGCTTCTGTGATCTTTGGATGAGGGATGGAGGCCCAGAGAGGTGCAGCAACCAGCTGGGGGAAATGAGCTGCAGCGTGCTGGCTGAGAGCCCCCAGTGTGGGGCTGACAGCACTGGGCCAGAGCTGTTCTGCCTGCCTGGGGTGAGCTGCTGTCCTTCGGGAGCCGTGGCTGCTTCATCTGTATAGCAGAAGCATAGAATGCAGACCTCAGCACGCACCCAGGAGACCGTGCTGCCCTCAGGAAGCCAAAGCCCAGAAGGCCTCGGCAGGGCCAGAACATCCACATGCAAGGTAGACGCCTTGGAATACGCCAATGCGGCTGGGTCATGCAGCTGTCAGCCACTTCAAGTGAGTCAATCCCACATTGCCCAGACCTGCTATTGATGTGCCATCAAAAGGGATGACTAGCGTCAAACCAAGATAAACTTCTGAATCTTGGGCACAGTGTGACAAACTTACCTCGCCGACACAGTGATTGCTAAAATTGAAGGATGTCTCAAAGTTGGAGTGATGTTTCCTCACACATGGCTGAAGCGTGGTTAGCTGAGCTACCTACAGAAAAACAATGGCAATTATCGTGGACCCTCAAACCACATACTTGTTATTATATATACAAAAATAAAGAGAAATCTAGTTAAGAAGTCCCTGGGGCTGGGAAGATGGATCAGTAGAATAAGCACTTCTCTGGCAAGCACAAAGGCCTGAATTCAATCCCCAGTTCCACAAAAAAGAAAAGAATGAAAGTCCTATTCAATGGAAAAGAATTTTTTAATTTCTTGCAACTTTTTCTTCTTTTTATCAATTATGCATGTCTATGTTTATATCTGGTAATCTAAACAATTAATTTGAAGATAATATTATGGAATACAACAACCATTGTCCAATTCCTATAATTTTGTTTAGGGGAATTATACATTCTTTAGAAAAGAAGGAGAAGAAAGAGGAAGAGGAGGAGGAGGAGGAGGATGGAGGAACAGTGAAGGAGTCCCATTCAAGCTGGCTGTGGAGGCATACATCTGGAATCCCAGTACTCTGACAGGCTGAGCCAGAGGAATCCAAGTTGAAGCCTAGCTTGGGTAATTTGGTAGCTGAACAAATCCTTCCCTCAAAATAAAGTTGAAAATAAGAAAAGGGTGAGAAATGTAGCTCCGTACAAAGATCCTGGGCTCCATCCTCAGTACTGAAAAAAGTATGTTCTTTCATGCAAGAAATGCCTGCAAATGTGAGGTGGCTGAATAGTTCTGTAAATATGACAAAAAGTTTCTAAAGGTAGCAGTGAAGCTAGCTGACCTGAGACACTCAACAGACGCTCAAGTGTCAGGACAGTGGTTTCCCCTGGGCGTGGAGGGGAAGCACCTCTCACGAGTGTCCTCCCAGGAGCCACCACCTTCTAAGCCTTCCATTTCCGGACCCAGGGCCACAGCGGCCTGGGCGGTGGCTCCTCCTCACCAGGCCCCCCAGCTGCTCTGAGGCTCCTGCTCAGCCAGCAGCACAGCGAAAGGCCGGCAGCCCTCTTCTTCCCTGGAGCGTAAGTGACTGCACACAGAATGAGCTGCTGTTCACTTGGTGAGATACAGACACTACTGAAAAAGAGGAGTTCCTCAGAGGAGTTTAGAGGGGGGTTCTGCTGGGGAAATAGGCACAAAGTGGGACAGAGAAGAAAATATAAATCTAGCAAAAGAAACAAAAGATATTCCAAGCGGCTGTGGCAACACCTGTTTCCAGTAGCGCGGGCGAATCGATAGCAAGGCTTTAAGGAACCCGCAGCGAGGTATTGAGCCAGCGTTTTGCACTGAGCTCCTGTAGTACCTAGCGCGCGGATATGGCGGCGGCTTTTCCCAAGGCTGCTAAGTCCCAGTAGCGAGAACACTGAGGGCGAAGCCTGCCTGGCTTTTGAAAACATCTAGGCCTGTTGGAGAAAAAGAAAGATTACAAACGTCGTGAAGATGACTATCATAAAAATCAAGAGTTCCTCAAAAGTCTTCAAAAGAAGGCTCTTGAAAAAAAACTCAGATGAATTCTACTGTTAAATAACTCAGGTTAAGTTCCAGGATGGAGTTCATGTTATTAAGGAGAATAAGGAAGAAGTAAGTCCAGAACAGCTAAAGCTAATAAGAACTCAGGATGTCAAATACATGGAAATGAAAAGAACTGCAGAAGCTAAGAAAATTGAAAGACTAAAGTCAGAGCTC